>CAUHTR010007327.1:8691-95470 GCA_959609185.1 Schmidtea polychroa
TTTCTGTTCTGACATTTAAATTACGTTTTTAAATTCTCCTTTTTTATAAAAAGTAAATTTACAATTTTAATAAAATATTCTAATTTTTGTAATGAATTATTTTTGTTAATAAAAAACTTAAAGGACCCCTTTAGTAGTTTGACCCTTTCTCAATATGTTTGATTATAAAATATCCCACATGATATACCCTTTAAATGTTTCCCAAAACCACCAATATATACAATTAAACCGTCACATTTAATCTAATAACGAAAGAAAAATAACTAATAATGAAAAGGAAAAGAAAATAGCGAAAGAAAATGAAATGGATAATTAAGTTAATTTATGATGGAAATTCCATTAATCTTGTTACGAAGGAGTCGGGGATATTGAGGACGAATTCAATAGGACTCATTGTAACTTTGATTGCATTTATATATATATATATATATATATATATATATACAATAATAATTTTTTATATTATTCTAAATGTGCAACTATCTGCAATAATTTTCCAAATAAGAATATTATATTTTAAAACAAAATCTGGAATATATGATCGCATACATTTTTCCATGAGTGTCTGATGGGTTTCATAGGCGGGACGGGAATTCTACATTGCTGTTAATTTTCTTCAGAAAATCTAATTCTTCTATATCTTTATTTAGTACAAGTCGGTCTATTTATGAAGGTCCAGACTGCAATGGTTTTTAACAATATCAGTTAGGCGCCCAGGTAGAACAAGAATTTCCGCCTCAAGTGTATAATACAAAACTATGTACAAAAAACAATATTAATATATTTTTATTTTTTATTATTCAACATGAAACAAATTTATTTTTGATTTTTGGTGATTTTAAACAAAATAAAAAAAATAAAAAATAAAATAAAATTTTTTTTATATTGATATGTTTGTTTAAATTATATAGTCTTTCATAAATATTTGTTATTGTTAAGAAATAATAATATATTTTTATGATTAAGATCTATTTATAACAATTTAAATTAATTCGTAGCTTTATCTTGTTTGTTGGTTGTCTAAACCACAAAATCTCTCGAACCATGAGTTCAGACGTCATGAAAATTGCATAGTTATTTATATATTTAATGATCCTATAGTCAAGTATCCATTATTATTGCTGGTAATTGATTTCACTTGTGAATTATACATTGCCGCTGATGCAGAAGCGCAAACCAAAATGTTTTGACTGCCAATGTTTAAATAATTACACTAAAAATAATTTGCAATTATTTGATTTGTTTCGGCTTTCTGTTTTGTAATCTTTTTTTTGTATCTTTTGTGAATTATTGTGGAAGATGAATTTGATATCTGGAAAAAGCCCAATGTTAGGCAAAGCTGTAAGGAAATAATTTTAATAATTTAAATTATAAAGATAATATGATGAATTTATTAAAAAGAGAGTTTGAAAACTATTAATCAGTAATATATCGATGTTTGTTGATATTCACGAATTTTTGGCACTGCCTTTTTCAAGTTCACTTGAAAATTCACTTGAAAAAGGCAGTGGAAATTCGTTAATATCAACAAACATCGATATATTACTGATTTATAGTCTTCAAGCTCTCTTTTTAATAAATTCAATGGAAAAATAATCAGTGGAGAAATCGGAAGAAATAAAAGTTCTTATAATAATAATATGATGATAAATTCATAAAAATTTGTATTGTTAAGGAATTTTTCCGATTTTCATCAAGTGCTTGATTTTTAGATGCCCCGGTAATTGTTGGTGAACGGAACTCAATTATTCATGTTCCATTCAAGCATAATATTTCGGTTAATTGTGAGGTTGCCGCCAACCCATATTCCAAGCAAATTTTCAATGGAAAATCTCATTTCCAAATGATATTTTGACACCTTTCAACAATTCTCTCGAGTGGCATATCAATTACACCGTAAAGTGTCCCGAAGTAAGTGAGAACGGAGTAATGGTTTACTATTTCAATTTCTTTATGTTCCCTAAGATCTAGAGCATAGATAAATTCAGGATGACCATCTGGATAAATATCAAAAGGGATAATAGCATATTAAATACAATAAATCAAATGATACCATTCTAATTTCAGGTTAATTGATATTAGAAGAGAATAGGAAATGTGTTTAGTTAATAGAATTGACAAATGAGAGAATGGAATTAGTATATAGTGTGAGGGGATATCACGTGCAAAATACATGGGGTTTTGTGAGGGGTCACTAAATTTCAGCGATTCTTTATTTTAATTGTACTTTAAAAGATTTCACTTCAAATATGTAAAATCATCTGTCATAAAACAATGTTTACAAATTGTTTTTTCGTGTTAAAATTAGCAGACTGCGACCTAAAGAAATATCACAATTAATCCAATAACTATTTATATAGAGTTATTAATTAATTATAAATCATTACTAACTAATTGATATACAATAAGATTTGATCCAATTTACATTAAATATTTAATAAGTAAAATATAATTAACATAATCACATTATAACAAATCACTATTAAATGTCAAGGTCACACTAATAGATGAAAACTACATAATAATAATAAATTGACTAATACATAAACAATTTATTTGTAATTATATTATATTAGTTAAATATTTTTTAAATAGAATATAATTAAATAAAATTTATTTAAAAATATAAATAATTATTATAAATAATAAATAATAAAATGAAAAATGGGAATGATTTTATAATAAGAAAGTGCCACGCAAAAATTCGAAAAAGAATCATATAGTTTTTATTGT
Source organism: Schmidtea polychroa (assembly GCA_959609185.1). Taxonomy (NCBI): domain Eukaryota; kingdom Metazoa; phylum Platyhelminthes; order Tricladida; family Dugesiidae; genus Schmidtea; species Schmidtea polychroa. Next base: position 11,425 of record CAUHTR010007327.1, read on the forward strand.
GCTCACTAATATTTGTCGATGCCTTCAGTCATTAAAGTTTACGAGTTTGAGTACACAAATGACAGGAAGTCTCTCCAATGTATGTGACATTGCACTTATTACAAATAAATTTATAAACGTGGTCAGACACAATCCAACAGAAGTTTTTAGACTTATGAATAAAACATATTACCTACTTTACATGAATTAGAAATGATATTATTATAAATTAATTATCAAAATTTGACTGAACATTTCTTATTTTAGCCAGTGATTTCACAAATTTTTGACCAAAAGATATAAAATTTTGAAATTCTTTTAAATTGACATGGGGTGTTTCACATTCTGTAGAACAAAGCTGTAGAAATTTATATAATTTATATTAGAATAATGTCTCCTAATTTCAACCATAAGCGTGATCTTCGTTAGTTTTTTGCGTCTTCACATAGTTTTATGATTGGTTAAATCATCTCAAAATACAAAACTCTCTATTTAATACTAGTTTTAGCATGTACATCTATTACAAATATTTTAAAATTTATGTTGAAGTCAGCCATTTAAGAAATGGTTTCGAAATAAGTAATCCTTGCATTTTTCCATGGCATTGATGAGTTTGACTTTGTCAACCTTTAATTTCGATCACAAGTTTGCATGCATTTTGTAATGCGTTGTGTTAGTATGTTTAATTATTTGATCTACCATTTATTTACAAAAAATATATTAAATGATGTTATTCCATCAACATCTAGATAAGTTTGAGTGTTTCTATAATATATTGTTGAATCTTATTCTTATAAAAAACAATTAACTGCATAGGAAATTAGTAAATTTTAGTTAATTACAAAATTAAGGATGAAGTGCTAAAAACTGTATAATTATTCTCATAATATAATGGCTTTCTCCTTGACAAAGAATTTCAAAAAAATTTATGGAACGCTTTTTGATAATCTGAGAAATCGATAAAAATAGTAGAATTAATTCCTATGGCAAAACAATGGAGAATAATGAGTTCTTACACTGAGATGCATGATTGAACAAAGAGGGGTCTTGGGTAACAATTTATATGGATTACATTACAGAATGATTTTAGCTTGCTATAAAATTTTCGATTAAATTTATTACGATATAAATAGAAAAGGTCTCTAAAATTAGTTAAATTGAAAAAAAGATTTTTAATAATAATAATAATAATAATAATAATAATAATAATAATATAATAATATAATAATATATAATAATAATAATATATAATAATAATAATAATAACAATAATAATAATAATAATAATAATAATAATAATAAATAATAATAATAATAATATAATAATAATAATAATAATAATAATAATAATAATAATAATAAATAATAATAATAATAATAATAATAATAAAATTTCGTATTAAATTTAAAACTTTTTAATTATTAAAGCTTTGCACTGATAACTTACTTGTTGTTTCAAGGTTATTAAAGTTGATTTTTTCTTTAAATAAGAGATTTTAAATTGCTGCAAAAATAGATTTGGGTAAATAATAAAAGATATTATACAGTCAAACATCAACAATAAAATTTATTGAAGGCACAAATTGGGAAAAATAATTAATATTGATGGATTCCAAATATTGAAAATGTTTAATTATTCCAAATATTATCCAATCACAATTCGTCAAGCTTTCAAAGACTTTTTCTAGAGAATTTTTGATAAATAAATTCAGAGAATAATTTCCAAATTTTGAAAATTATATATTTTATTGACATTAAATTTATTCCCTTATAATGCATTAAATATTTATTGAAACGAACTGCGGGGAAATGAAGTTTAATAAAAATAGATATTTTTTCATATTCTAAACATTCGTTTTTTTAGAATTTACACTTGAGAATTTTCATGGAATAACAGAAATAAGATAAAATATTGATAAAAGTATTTCAAATGTAAACCTGATGTGGTATTATTATTAAATATTTAAAATAATTTTTATAATTATTTTATTTTTGTGAATATTTAATAACTACTAATCATTTCAAATATTTAGGAAAACACATTCATTCTTTCAAATTTTTATTTGCTTTATTGTTATTTATTATTATTACCATTATTATTATTATTCAATTATTATTATTATTATTATTATTATTATTATTTTATTATTATTATTATTATTTATTATTATTATTATTATATTATTATTATTATATTATTATTAATTAGATTATTATTATTATTATTATTATTATTATTATTATTATTATTATTATTATTATTATTATTATTATTATTATATTATTATTATTATTATTATTATTATTACAATTATTATTATATTATTATTATTATTATTATATTATTATATTATTATTATTATTATTATATTTTATTATTATTATTATTATTATTATTAATTATTATTATTATTATTATTGTAAAAATGATTATCAAAGCCTAATGGCATTGTGTGAATATATTTTCCAGACGCATTAATCTAATTAGTATACGTATAAATATATTAGAAAATTAGAAATGATAAAAGTAAGACATTCCAAAAAGGATAGCGTAAGATCATATAAATAATTATCATTATAAACTAGGAATGTATTATTTCGAAACCAGAAATATCTCTTTTTTAAGTAGATAAATTTACTATTAAGAAATTAATAAAAGTTTTTCTATTAAATGTTTGCATTTTGTCATGTGGGTAAGACAAATACTTTTCAGGGAGAACTTTTTTTTCTTAATTAATAAATCACAAAAATATATTATTCAATTAAAACAATAAAATATTATGATGATATTATTATATAATCGCAAGTTCCGTTGTCTGTAGATCATAATAAATTTGTAAATATTTTAGGGGTTACTTTAAATTTTGGCAAAATTTTTATTGTGGCTTTGATTGTGATTGTAATTATTTTACTATTTTTTCTGCTTTTCTTCTTAGGATCGATACATATTTTTTTCATTTGATTTAATTTCAATAATTTTAAGAAATTTTTCTTTTTTTTTCAATGTTTTTGTAAAACTTTCAAAATAATTAACCAATGAAATCTCTCGAAAATAAAATTTAAACATGTAGAGACGAATGTAATAAATAATGGATTGACCAGCACTAAGCCAAATATTTGTGTTTATCTTTAATGATTTTGTTTACCTAAAATACATTTCATTTTTTTTAGAAAACGATTTTTAACTGTTAAACATGATATTCACCCATAAATATAGAAATTAATTATAAATAAAATTAGTGGAGAACGTTAAGGAGTTTAAGAGGATTTTGAAAATTATTATAAATTCATACAATTTTTATTTTTGTTTATTTCAAATCCCTCGTTTTATAATACTGTCAGTATTATTTACTGGTGTATTGGTGGTATTGATGGTATCAATATCTGACAACAACGTGTATTGTAACGAGCTGATACTATTGTATCCCAAGCAAATGTATGCATGTTCTTGATTATCAACATAAATATTTATGCCATTTGATTTATGGTTAATTTATCCTATTAAAAATGATACGAAATAAGACCTTCCAATACTAAATTAAAAGTATGATAATTATTAAGTTTCCTATATCGAAATAAAATCATCATGGCTGAAATCAGTAAATAAACTTCCAAAGTTTCTATATATCCTTCCTTATACCCTTCGTTTTAGCTTGAATACTTGTTATATCAATAAAGTATTTTGTCACGAACTGGCAAAGACCATGCTTGCCTGAACGTGAGATTTAACAGAAATTACAAATTGTCCAAACTAAAAGAAATAATATGGAAAATAAATTCTGCTATTAATGTTTAAAATTGTTTTTACAAAATCCAGTCTACGATTTCTTCTTCCTAAAAATACACAATTCCTCCATCAACATATAATTAACATTGATATAATTATACCGAAAAATTTTGCTCTTTGCTTTCAAAAAGCTTTTCTATTTGGAACTCTTTTTTACATTAAATGCAAACTAAATTAGTAGCACAGTAAAATCAATCGAAATTATTTTTTATTATTTGTAAAACACACCCATTATTTTTTTTTTTAATTGTGAATTTCAGTTTCGTGATCTTTCGACAATCTTTAGCAATTCAACAAAGCCTTTGCATCAGTAAGTTGCACCACGCCCAGAAAGTTTGCAACTCTCTCAAATTTCCATTCGGTTAATTCAGTAAATTTTCAAAATATTCGTCTACAGTGCTATTATGACAACAACATCTCATCGTCCGCTATTAAAATTTTATTTTTTACATTCATTGTAAGTTAAATTATTATTTTTTCTCATTACTAGCATTTATAATAATAATAATAATATACTAATAATATAATAATACTAATAATAATAATAATAATAATAATAATAATAATAAATAAATAATAATAAATAATAATAATAATATAATAATAATAATAATAATAATAATAATAATAATAATAATAATAATAATAATAACATAATAATAATAATAATATAATATAAATAATAATAAAAATAATAATTCTCGATCGTAATAGCATTGCAATAATTCATTTCTGAATTCATAATGATTAAATTTCAAATAATGATTTATTTCATAATCAATCGAAGTATTCAAACAAATTTTCAGAGAATATAATGCCAATGTAATCAAATAAATAAATAAATAAATATAAGTTTTTTGAAATATTTTTTATATTTTGTAAAATTTCTTTTACAATTCCACAAGTGATAAATATTATTTTTCAAATTTGATTAATTTCAAAGAAAATAATTTTGAAAAATTTAAAAATTGAATTTGTTTTGTAAACTTTAATTTTAAAATTTTGAAATTTACTTTAATAAATTTGGGTTACTTAAGGTAAATTTATATTCAATAAAATTATACATATAATTATACATATAAAATCTAATAAGTAATCTAATAATGAAACTACTTAATTAATAATTACTATGAATGATTTGATATGTGTGTATTGTATTTCTGGAACATGTCTCATATTGCATATTTATTATTACACAATGTATTCGATTCGAAAGATATAAATACTAGAACTCTTATGTCAGGAATAGATTTTTAATTTACTCGTCTTTAGATTACTTAACATATGAAGGAATAAAAGCAGCGATTAACTATTTCAATTATTTTCTTAAGTAAAACCAGTCTTTAGGAGAAAGGCTTTACAGTGTTTTATTATAATGATTCGCATCATATAATAGTTTTTGCGATCTGTGTTTTCAATGTAAATTAATTTTTTATTAAGTACTTCCAACCTTAATACACGTCAAAATATCGATGAATTGTATAAGAAAAGCAAATTTTCTTTACTTGAACTACTTTAAAACCTTTGGAATATTCTTAGGAATAATTGTATTTTGTTTTACTGTTTAAAATATTATTGATTTATTTAAAAGAAATGTTGAAATTATTTAAGTTTTAATGCCAAAGATTTATCTGAAAAAATGTCAAAAGAATTTTAAATTAAACGAAAGAGTTGATGTTAATTTATACAACTTACTGATTTGAATTGTTGCCTAATTGTCATGGAAACGGTAACTAAATTTGGAAAATTATTATAAATTATTATTATAAAATAACAGTAAATAGCTATAGACAAATTAATGATATAGTTTAGTACATTATTATTATTGTTTATTATTATATTATTATTATATTATTATTATTATTATTATTATTATTATTATTATTATTATTATTATTATTATTATTATTATTATTATTAAAATGCTAAAGGTAATCGGATGCACTTGTAAACAGTTTCTGTGTATCGACTAATTTTTTAGTCCGCAGAGGTGATTATGATTTGTTCATACGCCATGTTTACAAGTTTACAGATTTTTTTTTCTGTGACCAAGCTATTTTTCAAGCGATGTGATTTCCAGTGTACCGGGGAAAGTATGCAATAGAGTTGAATCAACAATATTGTATACTTACCTGGCGCGAAGAGAAATCTTCGTGTCTCCCGCATAGTACTGATGAGAGCCAAAGCTCGAAACTAGTCTACTATTGGGATTTGCACTGGGTATCACAAAGCTTGTACTGTTTATTTTATTCAAGTGAGACATCCGACAAAAATATTTTACACCATTACTTTGAAAGTCAAAAATGCTAAAGGTAATCGGATGCACTTGTAAACAGTTTCTGTGTATCGACTAATTTTTTAGTCCGCAGAGGTGATTATGATTTTTCATACGCCATGTTTACAAGTTTACAGATTTTTTTTTCTGTGACCAAGCTATTTTTCAAGCGATGTGATTTCCAGTGTACCGGGGAAAGTATGCAATAGAGTTGAATCAACAATATTGTATACTTACCTGGCGCGAAGAGAAATCTTCGTGTCTCCCGCATAGTACTGATGAGAGCCAAAAGCTCGAAACTAGTCTACTATTGGATTTGCACTGGGTATCACAAAGCTTGTACTGTTTATTTTATTCAAGTGAGACATCCGACAAAAATATTTTACACCATTACTTTGAAAGTCAAAAATGCTAAAGGTAATCGGATGCACTTGTAAACAGTTTCTGTGTATCGACTAATTTTTTAGTCCGCAGAGGTGATTATGATTTTTCATACGCCATGTTTACAAGTTTACAGATTTTTTTTCTGTGACCAAGCTATTTTTCAAGCGATGTGATTTCCAGTGTACCGGGGAAAGTATGCAATAGAGTTGAATCAACAATATTGTATACTTACCTGGCGCGAAGAGAAATCTTCGTGTCTCCCGCATAGTACTGATGAGAGCCAAAAGCTCGAAACTAGTCTACTATTGGGATTTGCACTGGGTATCACAAAGCTTGTACTGTTTATTTTATTCAAGTGAGACATCCGACAAAAATATTTTACACCATTACTTTGAAAGTCAAAAATGCTAAAGGTAATCGGATGCACTTGTAAACAGTTTCTGTGTATCGACTAATTTTTTAGTCCGCAGAGGTGATTATGATTTTTCATACGCCATGTTTACAAGTTTACAGATTTTTTTTTCTGTGACCAAGCTATTTTTCAAGCGATGTGATTTCCAGTGTACCGGGGAAAGTATGCAATAGAGTTGAATCAACAATATTGTATACTTACCTGGCGCGAAGAGAAATCTTCGTGTCTCCCGCATAGTACTGATGAGAGCCAAAAGCTCGAAACTAGTCTACTATTGGGATTTGCACTGGGTATCACAAAGCTTGTACTGTTTATTTTATTCAAGTGAGACATCCGACAAAAATATTTTACACCATTACTTTGAAAGTCAAAAATGCTAAAGGTAATCGGATGCACTTGTAAACAGTTTCTGTGTATCGACTAATTTTTTAGTCCGCAGAGGTGATTATGATTTTTCATACGCCATGTTTACAAGTTTACAGATTTTTTTTTCTGTGACCAAGCTATTTTTCAAGCGATGTGATTTCCAGTGTACCGGGGAAAGTATGCAATAGAGTTGAATCAACAATATTGTATACTTACCTGGCGCGAAGAGAAATCTTCGTGTCTCCCGCATAGTACTGATGAGAGCCAAAAGCTCGAAACTAGTCTACTATTGGGATTTGCACTGGGTATCACAAAGCTTGTACTGTTTATTTTATTATTATTATATTATTGTTATTATTATTATTATTATTATTATTATTATTATTATTATTATTATTATTATTATTATTAATATTATTATTATTATTATTATTATTATTATTATTATTATTATTATTATTATTATTATTATTATTATTATTATTATTATTATTATTGTTATTATTATTATTATTATTATTATTATTATTATTATTATTATTATTATTATTATTATTATCGTTATTGTCATTACATTTAATAAAAGTTGCAATGATTTTAACTAAAAATCTTTACATAAATATTTTTATTTTCAGCGGCTCCTGAGTTTCAAGCAGTCAGGCAATTTGCATTTGAAGTAGTTGAAAGCAGTAAAGCAGTGACTTTTACATGCATTTTCAAAGGTTATCCCATAAACTCTGTCGAATGGCACAATTGCAGTTTCGTCGAACCCAATTACATGGAATCAATTAAAAGTCGATCAGCGACGAATAACTCGCTCACCAATCAAACATTGCTCCTGCAATCAACAGACATTCAACAAATTCGTCCAAATTTCTATCGTGCCGAACAAATATTCTCATATCGCGATTTGAAAATGTTAAACAGAATTTGTTGTCAGGTTATATACGAAAGTTAAATAATTTGTTAATTAAGCCACTAATTCTATGACTTCTTCAACCAATTAACATTACACCTATCCATCAAAATGCAACCCAATTAACAAATACACAATTTGCAAACTTTCTGAATATTTTGTTGTAGAAAATGTTAATAATAAAAATTATTTTTATTAAATTAAAATAATTAAGTCAATTTAAATGAAGGTTTAAACATAATTTTTGAGGATTTTAATAAAACAAAATATGATTAAAATTGTTATTATCAGTAATATAGTATATGTTTTATAATTGACATCGAAGACTATTAATAATGATAATAATGTAATATGAAATAATATTCATACAAAATTCAGATATGAAATTATTATTATTATTATTATTATTATTATTATTATTATTATTATTATTATTATTATTATTATTATTATTATTATTATTAAATGAAAATCGCCAACTAAGTATATTATATAATTGTATTTTTATATAAGTTATTTTGATAGGTTTTGGTATTACCCTATTTTGAAGGCTTCATAGAATGCTAGTATAAGATCCTTAAAAATTTAGATAAGACTATATTTATTATTGTTTTAATATCTTGCAAGGATGGTAGCATGTTTACTAATGAGTCTCCAACCCCAGTTATTCTGTGTTCAGAACTTGTGTATCAATTTTCATGTAATGGGTGTAATGTTACATACATTAGAACGACTGCCCGTCATATCTGTACTCGAGTTCTTGAGCATTGCCGACGGAATGGATTGACCCAAATTAGTAATCATTTTAGGAAGTGTACCAGTAAAAAATAAGTATTTTTGATTTCAGGAATTTGGCGAAATATTTAAGTGATTACTTATAAAAAGTAACGTGTGATGCGTTGCTAATTAGATTTGTAAATCCTATTATTAAATTAATAATTAAATTAACCGAAATCTATATTAAGAAATAAATTATTACAAATTAACAATGAAATAACAAAATTCAAAAATCTATTATATTACAATTTTTAATTATTTAAATTAAATTAATATTTTGTTAAATTAATTTGGGTGAGTAATGTTTTCTAATCACAACAACTTTCCTTTAATATTGCTGTTACTGTTAAATTTATATTTTAGCAGAAATACCGGTATTGAACCAAACTAATGCGGTATTTCGGTACCTCAAAACAATTCCGGTACTACCGGTATTCTAAGCTCTAGTCAAATTTAAATGTCGTTTTTGTAATTTACAAAGTTGAAATGCATTTTTATTATTATTATTATTATTATTATTATTATTATTATTATTATTATTATTATTATTATTATTATTATTATTATTATCATTGTCATTATCTATAACGTAATTAGGCAGCAAACCGTTATGGAATTGACTATGGAGTTGTGTCAATAGTATTGAAATCAAAACCCAATTCACCGGAAAATGTGCAATGTTTAGAAATAACATCAAATTTCATATTGATAAAATGGGATCAGGGATTTGATGGGGGCTCAGATCAAAGATTTCGAGTAAGGCGTATTTAGGGAATCAAAAATAAATGTATTATCAAAATTCCTTTAGATTAAAGTCTCGAGGCGAGAAGGACTTCATGAAGTTATGCAATTTGAGATGAAGGGAAATAGACATCGTAATTCGTTGTTCCATAACATTTCAGGTTGATTTGAATTTTATTCTGTTTTCAATATCGAAGGAAATTTATAATCCTTTTCTTATATTGTTTCAATTCAGTGTTTTTTCAAAAACGATTTATCTGCTGATATTTTTTAATTAATTTTCTATGCTTTCTTAGTGATATTGAGAAAAATAAATTAAAATAAAAATGTTTACTCTAATTATTTTTTCAATTGTTTTATTTAAATTTATCTTACCATATCTTAGTTTCCTCTCTTCGACAAACTGACATTTTCCCAACATTGTCGATTACTTTTACATTGTTATTTCATCCCGCTTGCTCGTATAATTGAATTAGCATCGAACGAAATTTTGAAAAAACAAAATAATTGAACAAGCGCCCTCTCGCCTTTTGTTCACATATCTCGTTTTGCTAATTTAAAAGTAATAATTATGAGAGGAAGCCTAATTCTATTATACATTTGTATACAACTGGGGTTTCCTACATAACTCGGACCTCCCACATACTTAAAAAATTAATCATTTATTTTTTAATTAATTTGTATTTAATAAATACCTTTTTGGGGACCCTTTGTTTGTTCAATATTACTATATCTGTGTTCGTCTTAACGTTTCCTATCCGTACGTACCGATTTCCCCCGAAATACATTATTTTGTTTTTTTCAAAATTTTAATTAATTTTGTACTTTTAAAGGTTCTAGCATTTTATTGATTTCTACATTTAATATTTTGCACATTCAAACTTATTTTGAGCTTATTTTAGACAAACTCCAACACACTTTAGCTTTAACGATTTTTGACAAGTTGTCATATTTTTCTTTTTTGATACAAAATTTGTGATGAAACTGGGCTTCATGTAAATATATGAGTATAATCTTTGAGATATTTTGCTGTTATTTTTTTATTGTGTATTTTTTATGGGCAACTTGTGTGCCTCTTTTAATCATAATCTGTGGCTCTTTGTATTCATCATATATCGTCTTCTGTACATACAGATTTTTCTTTTTCGACAAATTTAAATTTTATTAAATATAAGATAACAAACTTGACCCTTCAGAATTTAGAAATGAATTAAGAGTTGTTACATCCAGTATTGCAGCTTATTTGGAACATATAAGTGACGAAGTTGAACAACAGAAATCTCATTAATTTTTTTCTCATGTATTATTTTGTATATTTAATTATATGAAGTTATGCAATTTGCATTATTTTTATAACTGCATGTACATTGTCTGGTAAATGTTCCCAAATTGTAAATGAATTGAAATTAATTATTTAAATAAATATTTATTTAGACTCATTTCGCAAGGAGATTATTAGTATTATTGATATTATTATTATTTTTATTATTTTTATTTTTCATTTTTGTTATTATTATAACTAATTATTAATATAACTTAATATAAGCAAGTAAATGATAAGATAAGCTTTTTTATCTGCAAAGTGTGTATTATATAAAAGCATTTTCGATTATCATATAATCCTTGAAAAATTGGAATGGATTATCTGATTATCGGAAATATTTTCATTTAATACATGCTTTGCAGCAAAAGGGCTTGTCTTATCATTTATGCTACTACCAAGAAACCATAATTTTATTATTATTATTATTATTATTGGTGTTATTACTATTATTAGTATTACTATTTTCGTCATCATTAGTGACTCTCGAAAAAAATATTCTAAAAACATTATATTACATTCTTCTGAATTCTCAATGGTATCCAGTTCTAATAATAGAAGACTAAATTTAATAATATTTATTTCAACAAAATTCTTTTTTTCAAAATTTCACAATATTCAAACAAATATCCTCGAGATTTTTATAAAGAAGATTCCATTAAAACAAATTGAACTGTAAATGATTTAAAAAACGATAATTTCAAAATTACAATTTTAAAAAATAAATATTGGCATCAATTAGATACATAGCAATTTTAATATTATTTATTTTAAGAATTTCAAATAATTTATATCTCAATTTTATATAAATTTCTTTCATACTTTTTAAGTCACCACAAAATAATTTATGGCATTTTTTAAAATAATTATCAACTGATTGGGTCTAGGACGTATGTTATGAATCTGTGCAAGATGTGACAAAATCTATTTTTGAAAAAAAAACTGTTTCTAATATTGATATTCATTTACACACATAAATTTATGTATGATTTAAAATAAATATAAAGTAAAATAAATAAAAAGTTTCATCTTTGGAAATAATAGGATCCTTCAACGTTTATCACTAAAATGTCCCCAGCAATGTAATTTGTACTTAGTATCTGAAAAAGCAATACAACTCTCAGAAGCTTCAACTTCAATAGTAATAAAGGAGCAAAAATATTTGCAAAAGGAGTCCACTATTAAAATCAAATTGCATGTTTAATTTACATTTGGTTAAATTGATTGTCATATCAATTAAACAATAGCAGATGGTAAGGAAATAAAATATTATTAAATATTAACACGCTAATTTCCAAATAAGAATGACCTAAAATTCTAACAGCCAAAGTAAAATTATTGATTAATTTGATTAATATTATATTCATTTTCAGCCACATCGATTGGCTAATGTTTGTACACGGTGTGGCTCAGACTAGGATACATTTGTCCATCATTACGTCTATAGAAGTTAGTTGTGTCAGACATAACCAGGTGACGTAGAGCACCCGAAAACTTAATTAGCCAATAAAATGATAAATACAAAACCTACTACCCAAACCGTTTAAATCCAATTTCTGTTGCATTTAATGACAAGATTCCCTGGAATCCGATATCAATGAATTTCCCTATTTAGAGTCCAATTCATTGTTTTAGCAGAATGAAATCAAATTACTTGGTTAATTACAAAACTGAAAGAGAAAATCTGTAAAATTCCTGATAATAAAATTTGATGTCGCTTCTAACCAGGGAAGATTTTGTTTCAACGACACGCAATTCCCATTTCCAAAAGAACCCATTAATGGAATTCTAATGATTTATCGATTGTGATTTTCACAGAAAGTCTCATAGATTCTAACAACTTTTCTTCCGGGAATATCTTTCATTAATTTATTTATTAATCATATTTTAATTAATTAATTTAATTAACTTTTGCGATTAATTCTTTTTCTTATTATTATCATTATTCTTATTGGTTAGAACTGAGAACTTTGTGTTTGGCGGACTTTTGGCTTGTAAATTGTGAATATTTTGATGGCTTTTAAAACAAATATAAATTTTTATTAAAATGTAAATATTATTAGAAATAATCTAGCATTACTTTTAGGACTTATGTCTAACATTTGCTTTGTGATTCGTGTTGGATCTTTCAATAATCTCTTTGCAGATGTTTCGTTTGCTGATCCTGTCACTGCGTGTACATTGTCAGGTAAATATTCCCATATTGTGAATGAATTGAAATTAATTATTTAAATAAATTATTTACTTAAACTAATTTTGTAAGGAAATTGTTAGTATTATTGATATTATAATTATTATTATTTATTATTATTATTATTATTATTATTATTATTATTATTATTATTATTATTATTATTATTATTATTATTTATTATATAATATAACTTAATATAAACAAGTAAATGATAAGATAAGCCTTTTATATGCAATGCATGTATTAAATAAAAACATTAAGGATTGTAATGTACAGTTATACATTTTATTCGTTTTTAAACAAGGTTTCATGATACCTTGTTATTCCATTGAGCGTATTTCACGTTTGGAAAGCAATAAAAGACTATATAGCGATAATTTACCATAGTAAATTATCGCTAGACAAAAAATTCCGATAAAATTACAGTACTAACGAGATAAAATCTTATCGAGATAATATCGTAGTAAAAATATTAAAGCAAATTAATCTATTTAACAAATTAACAATTGTAACAATAACTTTATTTACTTGAAATTAAAAAAAACCTTGAGGATGAAGATGACGATTGTTACGGCAAACCAAGATTTCTTTGTTGCTTGAGGATTAAACAAGGATTAAATTGTGAATAGTTTGCCAAGATTTCTTTGTTGCTTGAGGATTAAACAAGGATTAAACTGTGGATTAAACGAATAAAACTTTCTCGGATAGTTAAAATAGGATAATACACTTGAGATTTGTTGGAGGTTCGGAATTTAATTTTTGCTAATTTCTTTATTGATTTTTTAATTTTTTCGATCAATTTTTGTATAGCGATAATTTACTATGGTAAATTATCGCTATATAGTCTTTCTATTGCTTTCCAAACGTGACATACGCTCAATGGAATAACAAGGTATCATGAAACCTTGTTTAAAAACGAATAAAATGTATAACTGTACATTACAAGGATTATCAGATAATCGGAAATATTTTCATTTAATACATACTTTGCAGCAAAAAGGCTTATCTTATCATTTATGCTGCTACTAAGAAACCAGCATTTTATAATAATAATTATTATTGGTGTTATTACTATTATTAGTACTACTATTTTCGTCATTTTATTTTTCTCATTGTATTAGAATAACTTATTTTTAATATAAAATAAATTTTTAAATTGAGATAAGATATGTTGACACGATTAAATCCAATACCCAAATCTTGCTATTGAAGAGAAAAATAGTTTATTATACCAAAATGTCTCTGAGTATCTATTCTAATGATAAAATTAAAACTTACTGTTTTACCATTCGGATTACAATATCCATTCTATAATATTTGCATTTTATCAATTTGTGATATCTATAATAAACTAATATTTTAATAATTAGAACACGTGAAGTGAGAGACAGATGAAAAGTTAACAATTCATCAATTTATGTAGCACTGTACATAACTATATGTCATTTGAGAATTCTATTTTAATATAACTTTTGAGTACTTACGAAATTCGGACTTGATTGTTGTATCACAATTTTCACTCATGTTTTATTATTTTGTAATTTCCTATATTGATCCTATATACGAATATTTTCTACATTATTTGAGATTTTTGTAAATATTCAATTAAGTGGGAAAAAGTTGAAATTTTTATTAATGGTATTAATGTATAAACTAGGAATTCATCAAACAGCATAAATAAACAATTTACATTCATAGTCATTTATTAAATATTGTATTTATAATTTGACTATGAATCAGTAAAGATATCGATGTTTTTTTTGATATTCACAGATTTTCGGCACTGCCTTTTTCAAAAGATTTTGACTTTTATTTATTTTAAAAATTAATTTAATAAAATGAAAAAATGTTTTTATTTATATTTTAAATTTAAATTTTATATTTAAATATTTATTAACTAATTTTGCTTAGTGCATTACTTTGTTGAAAATGTTTTATTAATTTTATATTTTAATAGCTTTATGTTTTGGTGGTTTTATATTATTTGTATGACAATGATTTAACAGTATTATGACTCAATAAATCAAGTAAACACACCAAATAAATTTGTTGTTAATTGGATATTAATAAAATAGGATTGACACTAAATCATCAAGATAAAATTTACAATATTTTGATCAGTTTTTAAACTGTCGATGACATAAACTAAAACATATATTAAACATATATTAAACAGAGGTTATTGGAAAAATAATATAATCCAGGCTCCATAGGCTTCATTAAGTTTTTACATAGAAGGGCATTGGTCAGATTTTACAAGCGAAAACATTCAACCAATCAGCTTATTTTTAGTATATTTAATGAATGGGGAGGGGAAAAATTGCCTATTCAAGCTTTTTAAATCCACTTTATAAAAAAGTAAATAAAATCAATAAAATCGTGAAAAATCAATTTGCAAATATTCCCATTAGTTGTCAATAAAAATATTTAATCTAACACAAATATCAGATTCAAGTGTGGGGAAAAATCAAATTATTTTCAGCTGTATTATATGAAATGAGAGAAATTTATGGAAATGATTTTTTTTACTATTAAAAAATTAATAAAAATTTATTTTCATTTTTGTCGGTCGTCCCGATTCGCATTGAAATGTTAATTAAATTTAATTACAACAAGTTTAATTATCATTGATTTAATTTAAATGTGATTGGATTTGATCGGCTGGTTCAATGTGTTCAAATACTACAGACGAATTGGGGATGATTTATTTAAATAGATTATAGGAAATTTAGGATTTTTCTTTTATTTAGGTCCAATGCCAAAATTGGATTGTTATAGTTGACATTTGATTTTATATAAGAATAAAAAAAGATATTGTCCGTCTAGCATTAGTTGGACGATCACCTTGAACTCTCCACTCAAACTCGGTTGCATTCTTTTGGAAGTACGTCTCAAAGGTAAATCCATTTTTCATCGATCACAATGATCTTTTTCTTAGCCTTCATGCCGAATAAACATTCAAAATTTTTTGACAGCACGTGATTCTGATTCTTTTGTTATTATCAGTCAAAATGTGAGGAACCAATCTGCTGCAAAGTGACTTCTTTCCAAGATCTTGTTTCAATATGCGGTGAACATTCGTTTCTTCAATGTCTGTGACTCTTGAAATGGCTGGACAGCCTTAGTGGCAATCTTCTTCAATCATTTCACGCACAATTATGATATTCTTTTCTGGAGTATTCGTTCTTCGTCCTTCTTGAACCTTCTTTTCGCTCAAAAAGTGTTTGCTGTAATCCTACACACTCTTTGTTAATCGGTTTTACTCTCCAAAGGCTATCAACGTTCTCTGCACCCAAACTTTTGACAAGAAACCGGTGGATTTTGGTAGCCGAAAAGATATTTACGGTTAAAGTTGCAACGAAGAAATTTATGTCGCATTGGTTTGATCTCATCTTTCAGGCTAAATCATTTAAACTAGTCTAATTGATTTATTAAAACTTAAATCTTTTATGCTAAATCATTTAACCAACTCTAAGCAATTTGTTTAAATTTAAATCTTAAACTTTCCAGTCTTGTTAATGATCTGTCTTTGAAAATATACCTAAGAAATTTTAACCTTGATCTTCAGATATTTTCTGTCTGATAAAAACGAAGTTTTTTTTGGCCGGCCCCTAGATATAAAGAATTTCAAATCTCTAACATATCATTTTAGAACATTATGTGATTAGCTAAGTTTCCTTTCCTAAAATAAAATTTTACATTAGTTTTACAAGACTAAAATAACTAGGTAAACCATGTCCACAGTGTTTATTAATTACAAGTGTCCCACTTAAAATAAATCATTTTCAGTAAAATACGAAATTTAGGTGATCTTTGAATTTATCTTGTTCCTTCTCTTGTTGTTAACTTTAGATAGATGCCTATTCAATTTTTTGAAAGGCCTAAGATAACATAAAATAATCTCGATCAAACTGTCTTAAACGCATTCCAAATGCAGTGTCGCCTTTAAGCATATGCGTATTAGGTGCTCAATTAACGCTTCCAAACGAATAAAATTGTGAGGTGTTTTCAGCTGAGAATTAAATGTTTCAATGATTTATTAGGATAAATTTAATTGATAAATAATGGACTATTAAAATAACTTTTAAAATAATTTTTAAATTGAAAAATTGAAAAATTAAATAAGCTTTATAAAGGAAGTTTTATTAGATAAATATATTTTAAATATCGAAATTTTAATTAGTGGTTTTGAAAATATTTTATTCAACGCTGAAAATTTGTTTGAAAATTATACAATATTTCATTAAATAAATACTTGGAATTATGACGTTAACTTTAGAACCTGATTTAAAAATAATTTAGAAGATGTGTTAGCAGTTTCTAATAGAAATAAAATAAATTAATTATAAAAAATAACATTTTTGAATTTTGATTTTAAATATTGTAAATTTTTAAAAAGTATTCATAAAAAACATTGTAATTTATAATTGTCTTTAATTTTTGTTTTCATCCTTTGGGTTTTATTTAATTCAATAATTTTCATATTAATATATGTATAGCCTTTATCAAATGTGTGTTTATACATAAATACACGCTTGATAAAGACTGTGCAGAAATATCATGTACCTTATAATTGTGTGTGTTCATTTGGGTTAATAATTAATTTTTAGCCGAAAATCGACGAATTTGTTATATTTTTACTCTGATTATTTCGTCATTTGTAGTGTTAAAACCTTTTGCAGATAGGCGTACACCACCAGTTTTAGGCTCTCAGTCTTCACTTTTAAAAAAAATGTTTGCAACTAAGGCCCTGTATTTTTGTAAATGCGCTGTAACTTGAGGTGATATAAAAAGTACATGTCTTATTTGAAAGTTTGTCCACTTTAAATACAATTCCATTCAAAGATCAGCGTTCATATCAAACAAAAGAGAGCCTTGTGAGGTTTTCTGTGTTTACTAATGGAATATAAAATAGATATATTTGCAACTGAAATTGAGAGACATTTTGTATGAACATAAGTTTCTTGGTAGATAATTTTCAAAATCTCAAAAGACTAATTTAAGAAATTGGAATAAAGGAAATGGAACTAATAAACAGAATTCAGGGGAAATTAAATTTTTTATTTAAATTTCTTTTCATAATTTTAGAAATATATTTATTTTTTAATTGTCGATTTCATTTATTTATCATTACAAAGACATCTGAGACGATGTAATTAGAAAAATAATTTTCATTGACCTTTTTCGGGTTGCTTTAGAATTTCAGTTTTTCTAGTAATCAGGAATTTATTCTTTTCAGATTTGTACTATTTTCCCTAGTTTTATTTGTGGAATTAGGAATTCATAAATTGATAATTATACTAATGATGAGAAGGAGAAAACTTGGAGAAAACATCACAAATTTTTTTTAGGAGAATAGGAATAATTGAAAAATTTGAAATATTTTTATTAACTAATACAATATAGTTTTGAAGGTTCGAATGGTGATCTTTGGAATCTGAATTAAGATCGTTTCGTATTTGTTCCATTTCTGCAACTGAGATTGGCAAAAGCAAACAAGCGGCGATAATCGATATTGGTCCAAAACAATGGTTAGGTCTTTTCAAATTTCATTAGGTGAACTTTGAACACTGATAAGACATAAATACAAGAAAAACAAAAGGATTGATGTCGATACAATTATACATTAGATGTTGAGGTGAAATAGTACGATATTCCACAAATTGTTGAGATTCCATTTTTATTGAATATATTTTTAGTTTTCTTTTCATAAACTGAAAAAACAAGGTGGCAAGAAAATATGTATATTTAAACAATGTAATTTTTTTTATTACGTCAATAATGCATTTGTAATTTTAATTTAAATAATTGAAAACAATTGAATATACCCGTTGGCAATGAATAAATGCATCTATAATGTTAAAAAAAATCAATAAGTTTATATTATACAAACCTACTTGTGTGTTGATTTTTAGCGTTGCAATGAATAAACGCAGTTAATATAGAAAGTGAGAAAGTGGTAGAAAAAATAAACTAACACACACATAGACAAAACAGTAAGAGATGCATAGAATCGTTGTAATGAATAAACGCACTATAATAAATCGTTTACAGAAACTTTTAGAAAAAAATGACCGAAAGGATTTAGACGAAAATTCCGAAAACTCAACTTTGACATAATTTTGTAGGATTTTTAATAAATTTAATAATTTTTTAGCATTTCACATTGTCCTGAAATTTCTTTATCAACTTTGGCGTTCGATGTTGATGTTGAGGAATAAACTAGGAAATCTTAAATTTTATTAACCTAAATTTAAAAATTAATATGTCATCTGATTTCTTTGGAGATTAATAAATTATATTTGTCAAATAATTAATTTTAAATTAATAGGAACTCACATTTTATCGAAATAAATCCAATTTTTTATTAAATATCTAAAATTCCTGTAAAAATTAATTATAAATAATTTATAATAGAAAATGTTGAGAAAAAGTAATATTTAAGAGCTTGAATAATAATCTCATATCTTTACCGATCAGAATCCAAGCTTTAATGTTTTATTTATATTAAAAAAACTACTTGAAATGAAAAAACTTACAAATTAACTATTTACTAGTCACAAATAATGTGTCATCTATAATTGATTGTACACACTAATCTATATTATAGATGCGTTTATTCATTACAAACAGGTGTAGTCATGCGCATGTCGTATTTTCTGTTTTGGTTATTCTTACAAAACATGATTTACGATTGGTTATAGACGATGAAGATGTTTGTAATTATTAAAATAATTTAAATAAATTTAATTATAACAATACACGTTGGAAATAGTTTACATGTATATTGTCACTCAGGAATCATTATTTTAAAGAATCAAGCAGTCACTTTACTAAGATATTTAAAGGGTTCCTAATATTTATTTTAAAGTGCAGTTACAAAGCTTAAAGAAACACAAATTAACAATTAACGATCAACATAAACCGCATAAGAAATAAATTGATCTAAAACCAATAAAATGAGCAAGGTTATCCGAAAATATCTAGACAGTTTTCTAGTAATGGAGTCTTCTTGGACAGATGATTTAAATGATCTTTAATCATTATGTGTTTTCTGTGATGATAAACTGGCAAATGTTACAGTGGTACCATTTTTTAAGTAAATACATTCATTTAGCATATAAGTATTTGGATTGTTTTAAGAGACTTATACCCACAAAAAGAAGGCAATAAAGTCATTGACAAATCTCAAGAAGCAAACTATTAACTTGGAGAGCTGGTTCCGAAACCAATAAAAGTCCACACAATTATTGAATCTTTAATTTTACCTGGATTCCAAGCCATGACGAATGCAATGTTTTGAGGTGAAGTAGAAAAAGATATAAAAAAAGATTTCTATTTCTAACAAAATCATCAAAGAATAACAGCAATATTTGAAAAAAACTGAAAATAACGTCATTGATAAGCTAAAGTTTTACAGATATTTGCCTGCAAGTTGATGAATAAACAGATATAAATGGGACAGATATATATGGAAAGACCATACCTCAACTGTGTGGCCCCGTATTCAAACCTAGAAAAATGAAATATTTTAATTAATAATTACACAGCAGAAAGCCGAAAACCGAAAGTCCTTATAATTCTTTAAAAAAATCAATAAATCATGCAGACAGGCAGATTATGTAGAATATTACTATTGACGTGCGGTCGGCGCATATTTTTTAGGTTTTAAGCTAGTGAGCAGTGACTCAGACTCAAATTATAATCGCCAGAATTGAGATTTACTATTCTTGCCACTGCCAAAAGCACAATGAGAAAACAAATTTTGTCAGAAGAAGAACTACGGTGTCTCTTCCGAATATAATCAATCTCAAGTTTCACACTGAATTTAAATAGATTTATAAAATAAAAAATTTAAATTATATATATTTAAATTATAAAAATATTAATTGAAAAATTAATATTATTAAATGAAATATTAACACTATTAAATGCAAAGGTCATACTAATAGATGAGAAACATTATAATGTAAATTTTATATAATACTTTTTTGACATGAGATTGGAAAGCTTAATAAATATTTTTTAACTTAACCATCATATATTTTTTTAATTAAAATTTTACATTAAAGTTCATTAAATTTATTAAAATTTGTTGTTTTTTGCAAGTAGTTGTAATCCGACCAAAATGACAAAGATTAAAATCATTATCAAAAATAAATTTTATCAAAATTGAACTCATGATTCTAATCTAATTCCTTTTGTGATCAGGAAATGCAAATTATGGATCAAATAGTTTGAAACGATTTGAAAATATAAACAATTGTTTGGCAGATTTCCAAACTAGTTTAGAATTGTATTTATTCATTTACACGGATGATATTTCAACTGGAAATTCTTAATTAACAGAAATACATTGAAAGGTTTTCAAATAGGATATATTAAGTGTATGTTTGTTTAAATGTAAACATTTTGATGTTGATACTTTCTGTAGCACCATTTTGAGAAAACAGGGGAAAATCTCCTTTCTCTCTGAGAGGACCATCTTTACCAATATAAAAATACATCCATTTTTATAGAAATATTTATTTAATTAACAGATTGGTGGAAATTAATTAAATTAATTAAAATTAATTAAAAATTAATTAACAATATTTAAACAACTTTATTTTGAGAATTCTTTTCATTAATGTTAAATGTGAAAATGAATTAATTAGAAACTTTAATTTTTAATATTTTTTTACATTACCTTTCATATATAATTTTGTACTCATGCATTGTTCCTGATTAAAATAAAACCGTTAATTCTTTAATTATTTTTTCCCCTAACCTTTTAACTTATTTCGAATTTGCAGTTTTTTTGTTGTAGGAGTAAACTATTTATGATTCTGATAATTTCCCAATCTTTCTTTTCATTATTTAACTAAGTATTGGTCCAGTGCTCGAAATACATTCACATTTTTGGAAGAGTAAAAATGAAATTTGTCAGTTTGTTTTGCATATTTTTAATAATTGTTGTTAAATTATTCTTAACAACTTTTTACAAAATATTTTATAAATTGTAAATGGCAAATAGTAAATTAAATAGTAATTTAACTTTTGATAATATTTATTTAATTATTCCAAAATTTAAAAATTAAAATTAACTTGCATTTTTTTTGAAATAATTTTGCCATTAAAATCCAAATAAATAATTTAAATTATGAAATTTCTATAATTTGTAATAAAATCATAGCAAAGATTTGAATGGAGTAATTAATCATTTCTCTTTGTATGTAAAATCTTGCCAGTATACTGAAAATACCAGAAAATACTTTCTCTGTCTGTCCGTCACAATAATTCATCCCAAGCAGTAATAAGTAGTGACGTAACATTTGCACACTTCATTATGACTGTCATTTTAGATTAACTGTAATATTTTCAACTTTTATAACATTTTTGCACTCATTGGTGGAAATTAAAATTTTGCAAATCTAAGAATATTTAAACAACTTTATTTTGAGAATTCTTTTTATTAATGTTAAATGTGAAATTGAATTAATTAGAAAAAAGAAACTTTAATTTTTAATTACCTTTTTTTACATTACCTTTCATTTAAAATTTTGTACTCATTCATTGTTTCTGATTAAAATGAAACTGTTAATTCTTTCATTAATTTTTCCCATATCAAAACCTTTTAACATATCTCGAATTTGAGGTTCTTTTGTCTTTCCAGTAAACTATTTACGATTCTCACAATTTTACAATCTTTATTTTCCTTATTTAACTAAGTATTGGAAATATATGTAGCCAAGTTATGGCATTTGTTTATTAATTAATTTATTTATTTATTACAATTTTATATAAAAATATTGATGTAACTATTGATCATAAATATTATTACTTTAATTAAAAGTCACTTAATATAATTTAATATAGATTTTAATATACAAATTTAACACCAATAATTATTTCAACTAACTGATAACAATTATAACATTTCAACTATATTATTTTTAAAAAATGAGTTTTGGAACTCCTTACAATTGCTACCTTGTGATATATAAGAGTAAATTTGGTATCCAAATTTTATTTCCGAGATTTTTAGCAATACTATTTTCATATTATTGTTGTCAATCAAATAAATTCTCTTTTATTCTTTTTCAGTTTCCCATTTTTTGTTTCTTTATAAATTGTTTATCCTATATTACATTTTATATAATTACTGTGCATTTTCTATAAAATCTGTCATCAGTATCCAAGATAAACCTTTTATTAAAGTCTGGATATATTAAAATTATTACCATTCAAACGTCTTCAAACTCTTTTAAACCTTTTAGTCTTGACAACTTATTA
Source organism: Schmidtea polychroa (assembly GCA_959609185.1). Lineage (NCBI taxonomy): Eukaryota > Metazoa > Platyhelminthes > Tricladida > Dugesiidae > Schmidtea > Schmidtea polychroa. The sequence goes on from CAUHTR010007327.1 coordinate 34,852, forward strand.
ATCCTTCTAATGGCTTTGAATATTTTGTACATAACTTTTCTGCAATAATTGGATAGTCCAAAGGAACTTTTAGCACACTGAGGATTTTTCAAAATTCTTAATCGAGCCTATTTTAAAAGAATTAGTTTTAAACTGATTAAATTTGAAATAGAAACAATTGAAAAAAAAATCCTTCTAAAAAAGATTTGATTTGTCCTCTAATCATACTATTTTAAAATATTTTTTCTAATATTCAAATGTATTTTTTTAATGTATATATAATTATAATATATAATAAATACATATTAAATATATAGAAAATACACATATGATAAAGGCTGTACCAAAATATCGTGTTTCTTATATGTTGTTTTGATCCTTATAAATATTAATATGAAAATTATTGAATTAAAATTAAAATCAAAGGTGGCACCAAAGAGATAAATATTATAATTTTATAATTAAACATGTACATAGTGTCCCAAAATACGATTACACTGTTTTAATATCCTATATTTTCTAGGTTATTTTTCTTTTCTAGGTACAACTGATTAAATTCTACACTTGTCTTATTTAATTTTATACATTTAATCTGTAATATATCTAAATATATAATGTTTTTAAAAGTACGCAAATTCACTATATATTTTATTGAAACGTTCTGTATAATTAATTGGTAATGTTTTATTATTTCAATTTTCCTTTTAAAAATTAATTCCTTCGAATACTAATACAACAATTACATGATATATGACATTTCAAAATAGAATGAAGTTAGTTGAGCTTCATAAAATTGTTTTGCGTGGGAACCTTTGAATATTTACATAGAAATTTGGATTTTAACGGTTGTTTATTAAGATAATAATTTATTTTAACTTATTAGTCATTTATAAAAGAAAATTTGATTTTCTGGTAATATTAAAACAACGTTGTTAATGAATTCATATCTAAATAATTTTATTTGATGAATTTTTTATTTAAAATATTAACTTTAAATTTTTATTAAATATCTTTTACAATTTCATGTGAAAAAAAATGAAAAAAATTGATTTTGTTTTATTGATTTAAAATTCGATAATAGAAAAACAAAGAAAATTAAAAATGTTATTGTTTAAATGGTTAGAAATTGCAAAATTTTGAAACGTCTGTTTAGTTATTTGCTTGGATAAAATCATTAATATCCAGATGTTTCTCCCTGAGCAACGGATTGAATGCAAATTTATCAAATTTGTTATAATTGGAACATAAATATATTTTAATTATCTGTTGAGAAGATTTTGATTAAATAGAGATTACGATTTTTTAATTAAGTTTTGCACTTTAAAATATTTTTCATAAAGATATTTATAATAAAATCATTAGAATCATTTATTTTTTTGGTCACATTTGGTCTGTTTTCATTTTATGAGGAAATCTCATTTATTTTCATTGAGATCAAAAATATGTTATTTAAAGACAAAACCAAAAGTTTAAGTTGCATAGAATAAATTTTTGATCTTTTGTTAAAATGAAAACTAATGAAATATTATATTTATAAGTAATATTTTGTATTAATTAACACGAATATTTAAATCAACCTTTTTTGATCGATATTCTGACAAGAAATGAGTGCGTTTGTCGATGAAATGATAAATTAACAAATATTGATCTAACTTCAACCGTGTTTTGAATGATAAAGAATATCAAACAATATAAATTTTATTTACAACCATTTGTATGTAATACAAGCTTCTATAATATAAAAAAACTCAATAAAGTTATATTATCGAAATACACAAACTGACATGTGTGTAAAAATTTAATGTTTTATATAGAAATTGAAAAGTGGTAGAAGAAATAAAACACAACTCATAGTAAAATTTACATGTAAACTTTCGATACGTAGAAATATTATAGTATTAATTGGGGAATAAAGTGGCAGATAAAATTTAAGTAGATAAAAAAAATAAACTGCTGAATTCAATGTCTTAAGATAAAGAAAAAAATCAGTAAATTATGAAAACGAATTTTATTTTAAATGGTTATTATCAATAACAAAATGTTCATTTAGCTTTATAAATTACAAATCTGGAGAGAAAATCTTAAAAAGTCAAAATTAATTTAAAAATATTAATAAATCATCGTCATTTTTCCCAAAATGGATAAATAAATTTAAAATATGTGACTAATAATACAAAACATAAAATTTAAGTTAAAAATTTCAAAAAATCCAAGATAAAAACCAATTCATAAATTGAGTGAAAGTAATTGATGACAAATCATGAGTCATTCATAGATTTACACATTAACCCAGTGGTTTCCAACCCGGAAGGCACGGCCTATGGCTAGGGGAGGCGCCAAAACTTTTGGGTAAAAAGATAATTTTCATACCATAATTATTATTTCGTCATTTTAGCACTCTACATTTTGATCTTTCGAACAGCTTACACAAATTGACGCTGCGTGTCTAGGGCATATATTTTACCGCATGAATATTGAATATTTTCTGTCAAGATTTCGAGGGCACTGTATGCATCTTTTTATGACTGGTCTAACTTCATTTTGAGATTGTTATTGTAAAATATTGTTACTATGAAGTGCATAATATGTCGACACACAAACCTGTAACTTAAATAATTAAAAGGTTATGTCGGTTTTCTAAGCTCCGGGCCTTTAAAGACCCCACGCGACCGACGACGTAAGAAAAATGGGTGCTACCGACGTAGGGTTAATTTGTAATTTAATATACAAATAAATATACATGTTCGTATGTTATAGCAAAACCTTGTTTTTATTCTGTTAATTGTAGTTTTAATTCTTTTTGTAAGTTATTATTGTTTAAAACGTGTTTATATTATTATATATATTAAAAAAAAGACGGGGAGGCTCCAAGAAAAGCTTTTTTTGGGGGAGGCGCGGTAGCATTAAGGTTGGAAACCGCTGCATTAACCTGTACTATAGATGTTTTTATTCCATGTAAATGGGTGTATCTAGTCTTATTTATTACAACCACACAGACTGATTTGACTCTAACAGTTTTCAGTTTTTTTGCAACACTTTGTTATTTAAAAAACTCAGATTCACGACCACTTAGTAATTGAATGTGGTTAAGTATTTCAGAATAGTTAACTTAATTGTTCTCTTTACTTCTCTTTGATTTTTGAAAAATTTCAGTTGCTCAAAAAAGGAATTTTGAAGATTTCTTTTAAATTGTGAATTTTTTTTATATTTTTGTTAATTTTTTGATTTATTAGTTTTCTGAATTTTTCTAAACTGTTTTATTTTAATGTTTTGTTAAATATATTTTTTTGTTTTTAATTTTTGTTTTTACTTTTTTATTTCTGATATTGAACAATACTTGTTGATAATTGTGTTGTTCGTCCATAATTTGCAATAATATCAAATTACATTAACAAATAAATTTTTGGGTGTTTTTGTGTTTTTTATTCATTTGTTTTGTTATATCAGACAAATTTACTAAATAATAATTATTTGTTTTTATTCGTCGTTTAATTAATTGTTTCTTATGCTATTATCTTTATTTATTGAATATTACTTGAATAATTATTTTATTTTATTATTTTAGGAATTCTCCACAAAAATGAATATAAATTTAATACCAAATAAAAATATATTAAAAAATAAATAAATAAAATATATTACTGATAGATATTTATAAATTAATAATTATCATTTTTAGAAATTATTTTCTCATCTCCCTGAATATAAGATTTAGAAATAAATAATCTTTTAAATTTGAGTGTAAATGAATAAACATTTTCCATAATATATGTTGATATATTTATCGGATAAAAACTGGGATTTATGAGTCCTGTAAATTTATTTCTCTATGACTTCCTGTCGTAGAATTGTTACTACTTGACCGAACGTCGTAGAATTAATTTCAAGTAAAGCAGAGAATAAATCAAACAGATAATAAAATATGCACATTTCAGTCGAGTGGCGTCTGAGATTTTTATAATGAAAATTTGAACGTTATTTATAAATTTTTTTTTATATGGACAAAATAAAAGTTTAAGATTTTATTTAAAAAATGTTTAAAATACACAAAATTAAATCACTTATTCAAAGACAAATAATCAATATATTTTGCGGAGAAAAAATTGTCGATTTCTAGAAAGAAAATTAAATTAATCAATTAAAATTATTAGAAAGCGCCACTCAAACATTCGTTTAACGATATATTTCGACAGTTTTCCTCTTATCATCAGGTAGGAATATAACAACTACAGAAATTATAGATTTTTGAACAAATTTATTAATTATATTATTGTTTTTAATAATATGTTTAATATGTTTAAAATAATAAAAATTCTAATTTAAATAATAAATCATTTATTAATTATAACAACCAAAAGCAAGGTAAGTTTTAAAATATTGAAATTCAAAATTATTTAATTTAACAAAAACAATCCATTAGACGTTAATTTTCGGATTCAATGAATTTATCAATAACGCTTCACAAATTACACGTTCCCAATAATTATTGAAAATTTTTTCATAAAATTTTAAAATCAGATATACATTCGGTTTATAATGTTCTCGATTTCAAATACAGAGATGACGGGAAGTTTCTCCAATGTATGTTGCATTACACCCATTACATGTAAACTGATAAAGGAGATCAGAACTAATTGATAAACATAAACATACTTTACATGAATTTTACACAATTTTATAATTTAAATTCCTCAACTGCTTGTTTATCTTTCTTTCATAATTTGTAGAACTTTCTGAGTACGGCAATGCCAACACAAACAATGACTCGTCATTTTTGCACTCACTATTTAATTTATTTAACGTATTATCAAATTCATCAATATCAATAAAATTACACCCAGATTTTTTCCATCATGGATCTTTTAAGGATTTTTAATAAATTTACCATAAATTTTAAATTGTTAATAAAACGCAGAGAAACACTATAAGACATAGATTTAAAGAAAATCAACTGATAATGGTCTCTATACTTTGTCCGAAGGTATTTGTGAATTCAAGTATAAGAGAAATATGGTGAAGAAATTGATTTATCGTTCATTGTCTTTGTCTTTTACTTTTGTAAATTCAGTAAAAAGTATTGATAAATTGGTTGAATTGTTAATGAAGAATGGTTATTCAAAATCCTTTTTATTAATTATGGTAAAAATATCTGATAATTTATAGGCACCTTGTTTTTAATTTAATAAATCATATTAATTTATCTATCGAATGAATGTAATAAATCAAATAGGATTGGTGATTAGAGAAATTGTTATAAATTCCGGTGTATTATTTGACATTGCCGTGAAAAATCTTAGTTGTAGCTAGAACCGAGTTGAGGTCACTTTTAAAAAAGGTTAAAATTATAGAAACATTTTTAAAACGTGTAAAAATGTGAAATACATTCTAATTTAAATATAAAGTTTAATTAGCACATTATGTAATTTTCATTTGAGATTTTTTCCCCATTTATTTCTCTGCATTATTGACAAGAACTTTTTCATAATTAACAGCTATATAAAATGGACAAATCATGAAGTCCACTTGATTTTGACTTTCGAAAATTGACAATTTTAAGTGTGAAGTATAATCATGGACAAAATTGTGGTTCATTATCAATTAATGAGATTTAGTTTTTCATTTTTTTGTTTAAATTAACACAAAACTTATCTGAAAGATTTATTTTTTTGGGGTTATAAATAATTTTGATAGGAATATTTTTGTGACCATGTTTACAAGACTAAAAATATATACTTTTAAATTAATTCCGAATTTATTATTTTTCTTCTTCTTCTTCTTCTTCTTCTTCTTATTATTATTATTATTATTATTATTATTATTATTATTATTATTATTATTATTATTATTATTATTATTATTATTATTATTATTATTATTATTATTAATATTATTATTTTTAGTAGTAGTAGTAGTAGTAGTAGTAGTAGTAGTAGTAGTAGTAGTAGTAGTAGTAGTAGTAGTAGTAGTAGTAGTAGATATCGAAATTTTTTTGATATTCACGAATTTTCGGCACTGCCTTTGATCTAAAGAAAGTTTTTATAATTATTAGTATTATTTAATAAAAAGAGAGTTTGAAGACTATAAATCAGTAATATATCGATGTTTGTGAATTCATTTTTTAATGTCAAGTTTTTAAAATTTGTATTTTTATGTTTTAATTTAATTTAAATTATTTTGACTTTAATTTATTGTTAGTAAATTTTCCTTTGTTATTATTTACCTCCATTCACCGCTTCTTTGTATGTCCCTATTAAATCCTTGTTGATCTTTATTGTTATGATTATAAGTTGAGTTTTTCATGCAAAAACATTAATATTTCCAAATTTTCTTCATATTTTTCAATAAGATGTCATCATTAATATATTCTAGATTCATTAAAATTTTTAATAAGATTTATTTTAATAAACAATTTCTCTCTTCACCAATTTGAAGTAGTAAAATAAATTATACAAATTCAACAAACTACTTACAAAATAGACTTTTAGTAAAAATTGTGATTTGATAATTTAGCATGTTTTTTTATTATTTAATAAATTCTTCAATCTTTTTCTATAATTGTATTTTTAATTATTTTAAATGTTTTATATTCTTCCTATTGATATTTTTATTTTTTTTATTTTCAATAAATTAATTCTTCCAATCAAAATATATTTAACAGAATTTTCGGCAGAGCCTTTATCAATAAAAAAATTAAAGGAAATTGAATATTCTTGATATCTATGTCAATTAGTTTTAAAATGATTAATAAAATTCGAGAGTTTGCCGGCAGATTTATTGGTAATATTTCTGGGTTTTGTTTTAATTTGAACCCGACCGTGAAATTCATTGTCACATTCAATTTTTCATTATTTTCCGAAAGTGAACCAAATTTCATTGAACAAATAATTCAATAATTATGATAAATCACTTTAAAAATCAATAATTATTATCGGATTTTGTTGGGTATTTTTGAGGCATCAATTTGCTCCCATCTCGAAATGGGGAGCTAATCAACTCGTGGATTTTGTAAATAAATAATTCACTCACTTCACGGGTAAGAGACGTCCACAGTTGTCAGTTTTACTGTTCTCCGTTAACTTATCTCTCAGCAGACATTTTTTCTATAAATGAAAATGAATTAAGTGGATTTAATTTTCAAAGAGATTGTATTCAATAAACACTCTTTTATAAAAATTTCAGTTTTTTCCCATAATTTATTTGAAGAAATCTTTTCAATAAAATTAAAAGGATTATTTTTTCGAATAGACAGTAACGAAATTATAATTTAATCTCGATTGAAATTATTATTTAATTTCCTTTATATGTTTGATAGGTAGAGAAATAGTTATACTGATCAGTGGTTGCATGATTATTGTATTTCGTCTACTTCAAATGAGTTCAATTTACAATATGTAATTCTGATGTCGTATTTATTTTGTCAGAGAATAAATATTGTCATCCACATTAAACTATAAAGTGAACTGAAAATTATGCGTGAAATTATAATTTTAATGAAAATAGGGATATTTTGATTTCTTTAAAAATTAAGATTCAGTTTTTGAGTAGTATTCGATAAAAATCGCCTATAATATAAAAAATAATCAATAACTTATATTATAAGAAACATATAAACTCACTTGTGTGCTGAAAATTCATTAGCAATTACACCTGCCAATTTATTAAAGGATTTTAGAAAGCGTAGAAAACATAAATGGAACACACAAACATAGTACATGCAGTTTCTATAATAAAATAAACATGTAAATAAGCGATAAAATACAACTTTAAATGATGTAGCCGTTTTGAGGAAAATTAATTTTTTTAATAAAATTGGAAAACATTTCCCGGACTAGTACTCAAAGTACATTTCGATTTTTGGAAGACGAAAAAAGAAATTTGTGAGTTTTATTTGTTTATTTTTAATAATTGTTGTTAAATTATTCTTAAAACATCATTTACATCATTTAATGTGAAGGACCAAAGATCCCTCAATATTGCTTATCATCGCCTTGGATCAACAAAAGCTAAAAATATTGTATATAACCAAATATTGAAATTAATTTGTGATAACATAATGCATAAAATTAATAATTATGAATAGAGAATGTATTTGAAGTAACTAATATAAAATTAATTTAATTAATTGATTGATTTAAAATTTGTCGCGTGATTTATGGTAACGGTAACAAAATTTAAGAATTCTTACTATTTCAACTAAACATCTAATATAATATATATTAAATTTAATTAATTAGACATTTACTACTATTAATATTATTATTTATGTTTAAGTATTCTCATTAATTAAAAATCTATTTTATGAAATAACAGTTCTAGCATTTATCTCTTTAGGATCGAATACTATTATGTAATAATGAACAAGAAATATGAGAAATGCATACAATAACATATAGTATATATTTTTTGTTGCAATTGTATTTTCATGGTTAGTTCATTTTTACCTGTGTCACAAAATAGGTGTAAACAGAATTAAAATTTATAGTGTCATTCGATGGCGGTATTTAGAATGAAAATTTAATATTTCCTTATTACATTCTACCTTGTTTGATTCTTTTTATAAGCAATATTTAAATAATACATGTCTCACTACACTATATACCAGGGGTGGGCAAATGCGGCTCTTTGATGAGCCATGTGGCTCTCTAGGACCTCATGCGTGCCCACCCTTGACATATACACATGCATCAAACCATTTACGATAATTATTAATTAGGTAATTTTATTATTAGATTACTAAAAAATTTACTAAGTAAAATTTCCTGAAAGTAAATCTGTAATGTAAAAAGATTGAAGAGTTTTAAAATTTAAATTGGAAGAAGATTTTTATGAATTTGTGCCACTCATGATAATGATATTATATATCTCATAGTTGATGGCATAAATTATGTGTGAAATAAAATTTGGAATAAATTTTACTTTATAACGTTAAGCATGAATTTTGAAATTAATAATTGTAATGTTATTTATAAATTATAAGAAAGCGCCAATCAAACATTCGTTTCACGATATATTTCGACAGTTTATATTATATTTTAAATTTCAACATATTGAATAATATATTATTTGAATTATAATTTTTAAAAGAATGAAAAATGTTTTTATTAAAACAATTTGTTATATAATTAATAATTAATACAATTAATAAATTTGTTTAAAAATTCTTAATTTCTATAGTTATTATATTCCTGCCTGATGATGACAGGAAAACTGTCGAAATATATCGTGAAACAAATGTTTAATTGGCGCTTTCTTATAATTAAATCGTTACCATATCTGTTTAACTATTTATTTATAAATTTTGATTTTCTTTATTTGTATAATATGAATGGTTTTGTATTTGTTCCAAAAGTATATTATTTTGGGTCGGAAAATAAAGGGTTTCTCTAACCTTGAATTAGACAAATGTTTCCCAAACGTTTTTACCAATCTCCCTATCCTTAGTATCGAATTTCCATTAACTAATAATTATTATCCCATTAAATTCATTGAAGAGAAAGTGTAATTTGAGACTACTGATTTGATCAATTTGATATTTCCTTTAATATTTGAGTAGGTCTAATTTTCAATGTCGTCTCGGCATTCTCGACAGAAATCAGATTTCGATTTTCCCAAACATTTACAGTTAAGTGCAATTTTATTTCCAGCAATCAAAGGTAAATATTATCTGTCGGTGCTTTCTACTGAATTTCTCAATCAAAATTATTTTTATTTTCCCCAGCTGATACTTGAAATCAAAATCTTAAGTGGGAATTTAACCAAAAATTGAGTAAATTTGTTTGAATTTTCCCTGTCGTCTGAGGAATTATTTGACTGGGAAACGAGTGTGAATCTTGGGGAAAATATCTTGCGATGTGTGAGATTAATTAGCATGGATACATATTATATAATTCATCTACAATCTGGTTATGCTGAGACAAGGAAATTTCGACAGGAAAAAATATTATTTCTTCAATTTTTAATTATATACATATTTTACATTTTTCATAAAATGTAAATTGAGATCGGATTAATTGAAGACAGAGTAAAGGTTTTCTTTTTACATAAAATTGAGGTTTATCTTCCGAAATAGAGTTAGGCTTTTAAACTACCTGTATTTTTCGAACCATAAGGCGCACCGTTATCATTGATCGCAATATTGATCGACAGTTTATTTTCACACATAAGGCGCACCAGGATTATAAAGTGCACATATTAAATTATTTTTCTGTTACTTTCTCACTTCCTATATAAAAGCTTTTAACTTTCTGAACATTAAATTTTTACACACCGAGTAAGTTTGTGTGTTCCTATTACTATAATTTTATCAATTTTTTTTAGATTATAGAAACTTTTATATTTCGGATTTAAGTGTAAAATCGGTTCTAGGTTAGAAAGCCAGAAAGCACAACCTATATTAATGCCCACCGCATTACTAAGGCGCTCTGACGATTTTTCAGAAAATGAAAGGATTTTAAGTGCGCCTTGTGGTCCTAAAAATATGATACTATTATTCGCTGGGAAAGGTTTCTTGTTAGTCACAGATTACTGTAACTATTATTATATAATTACTTCACATATGAAATATTTAGAATTTTACAATAACCTTTAATTTTAATCGGCAACATGACATTTTTTATTTTAATACAACTGTTAGCATGGAATAATTACATCAATAATTCAGGTCGATGTGTAAACCAAATGTATTTGTCATCATTGTAATTACTTCTTAAGTATTTATGGATTTTTTGAAAACATTTTGGAAATGGCCATCAAAATAAGAGAAAAAAATATATTTTAGGGCTTGAATTCTGATACAATAATAATACGAGATATTCAAGTTTATAAATATTTCTTGTATGATACATTTCAATTTTAATTTCTTTTTCAGCATTTTTATGAAATTTTGCATAAAATTTTCAATTTATTTCGAAGTTAGATATAATTATATTATAATTTATTAAAAATAATAAAATTAATCTTTAAAGATTTCAATTTTAATACATTTCGGAAAGATTTCTTTAACCTGATTCTAATAATTTACTTCCATGTTCCTTGAAACTCATTGTTTTCCGCCAACTCTTTCTCTTTTTGATATTTGACCAAATATTTTATATTTGTAAATTCAACCCATGACTATACTTTTGAAAATTCCTAAAAACTTCCAAAATCATAACAATCTTCACCATTTGCATTGGCATGGATGATTGTGGATTTGTCACATTGCAAAATTCTATCAAAATATTATTTTTTTAACTCTATTTAAAAAACCTTACAATTAACATCTTCTTACTGAATGTTTTCAGATATATCTGATATGTTGTAAAAATTATTAAATTTATTAAAACTATAAAACGAAATTTCATTTTCTTGACAACTCAATTTAGCGTTGTCTGAATTTTTAATAAAATTCTTTTCCGCCATTTTATTTCATGAAATATTTCGATAATTATAATTTAAAATGTAATTATTTCATGCAATAGTTCTACATAATGAAAGTTTGTAAACATGTTTTAATATATGTGTTAAATATTTGTTCGACCACTTTCTAAATTTCTGTAGTAAATATTATTAATCGTGAAACATTAAAATTCAACACACGAGTAAGTTTGTGTGTTTCCATAATATAACTTTATTGGTTTTTATATATTATAGATTTTATTATTCGTGCAAACAAGTATATTATATGATAATCATTTTTTTTCAATCAAATAACTCATAAGTTGTCTAATTTCATCAATTAAGTCTTTCGAAACTGCTACGTATTATATTACGTATTATATGTTTATTTTTTCATTTATTTAACTTATTGATTTGAATTTCTGCCTAATAGTCATGGTTACGCTAACTCAATTTGAAAAATAAATTCAAATAATATTATTATTAATATTGTTATAACTATTATTACAAAATTATTATTCCAGATCAAAATAAGTTGTTAAACCATCGAGGTGAGGCAAACACAATTACCAATATCACAAACGTTAATTCAATTAATCCTAAATCCAGTGAAGAGAGCATTCAGAAATCCACTTCTTTCATTGTCACAGTTGCTGGTTGCGTGTTCGGATTCATTATTTTGATAATAAATGTGTTGACGTTTGTTATCTGTTACAAGAAGAAACAGGAAAGAATTCGAAAAAGGCGACAAAGCAAAGAAGTTCAGTCAACTGACGAGAGACAAACAGAGAATTTGTCTAAGTACGATTCATCGCTGATGGAGAATCATCTTTATGACGGCTCGATTCTTGCTGCATCCGATTCGTGCTTCGTAGGAGAACTTCGAGGTAAGCAATTTTGTTTTCAATTTTAACTAAAAGAACGTCTACTGAGAAGAGCCGTTTAAATTGAAAATTTCTGTGAAATTTCATTTTTTAAATAATCGATATTTCACGGAATAGTATCAATTGAAATTTTAATTAAATTAATCAAATTGCATTGATCGTTTTCCATTTAATTTTATGATTTTATTTAAAATTTTTCTTAATATTTTCTTTTTTATTTGGTGAGATTTAATTTGAAAAAGTTAATTTTAAAAAATTATTTAAAAAAAATTTATCTTTTACACCAATGATCTTTTTTTATTTATATATATATATATAATTGTTGATTATATTTTGTTGATATATATTTTGTTGATTATCCAAGAAATCATCATTTAATAATAATAATAATAATAATAATAATAATAATAATAATAATAATAATAATAATAATAATAATAATAAAAATAATAATAATAAAAATAATAATACTAATAAAAATAATAATAATAAAAATAATAATAATAATAATAAAAATAATAATAATAAAAATAATAATAATAATAATAATAATAATTGATGATTTATAATTTTATTAAAATTTGGGTCTTTAAATCATCAAAAATCGGGAGTGAAATTAATAAATTCTTTGAATAATTATCAGTTTTTTTGCTAAATAGTTATTTTGTCAAAATATTCAGTGAAGCATGGTGAGCACCAAGATAATTAATCAAGCGTCAATTGACATATTAGTTATTCAGCGTCAATTGCACTTCAGTGCTATCTACTGTGCCATCCAATTATTTTTCTCTGCTAATTATTTATATTTTCGAAAATCTAAATTTTTTTATTTTTATTATTAAATGAATTACATCTTTTTTGTGGAAATATATCTTGTTTCATCCGCAACGTTCGATTCTCTAGGTTGTGGGAAGGTGTTTCCGTTGTCAACATTTGAAACTTTCACAGGTCTGTCAGGATTTTCCAAATCAAAGACATTAGTTTGTTCACTTTTAAAAGCGCGAATCCAGTTGTAAATGATTGTTTTACAAGGGCACTCACTCTTGTAAACATCCTGCAATTGTGCAATAATTCCTTGGCACCTAATTTTCTCCAATAGCAGATTCGAAATTTAACATTTTCTGACTCAATAATGAAATAGTGCAGTTTCTTTTTCAAACAAAAATACCTTTTATTACCTATACATATTTAAGTATAAATGCATGCAATATCTATTTTATAACGTAATTATTTCTTGTCAAGTCTATGTACTTATTGAGCACACTTGTCAGATGTCTTTCCAGGTAAATCCAGAAATTATCCTCAAATTAAAAAATAATACAAAAATGGGATGTTTAATTAGGAAATATCAAATTATTTATATATACCTGTAAGCGGGTTCGGCGTAAAGGGGGCTAGAGTTGTCATATGACTCGGGGTATGGAATCGAAAATTATATATATTTTACATAAATATGTAATCATATAATCCCATATAAGTAGTATGTAGTGATCACAAGGTCATCGCAATGTCATAAAATATGTCAAGATCAATCAAATCATTTCAATTTTTAAATTTAAATTTTATTTATTTATTTAATTTTAATTTTATTAATTAATTATTTTATTTTAATTTTATTTTAATTACTCTATTTAATTTTTAGTTAATTATTTTTATTTATTTAATTTCTTTTCTAGTTGTGTTGCTCCTTGATAAATTTTAATTATTATTATTATTTTTTTTTATTAGATAAATATTTTTATTTATTTATTATTATTTTTTACATTTACTTTTAATATATTGTAACAAGGAAGTAAATTATAACAGAATATTCCAATTGAAACAAAATTTAAATAGTAATTATTTGATTTATTATATAGTAAGCTGTGTTAGAAAAAACAAAATAAACATGAAAAAAATAAATATTACTTTAAACGACTAATCTAAATTTATTTTAAATGCGACTGTTTACAATAAATAAAAATTAATCGGACAAATGAATTACTAAATAATAAAACACATTTCAATTAACTAAGTCAAATTATTCACAATATATATTTTGTTATTCACATAAATTACACATTTAATTGTTAAAAGAATCATGATTGTTTCGATTTGGATTCATTTCTTGACAGAACAGTTGCGACATGCATATGACGAATCTTATAGTGACCTGTAGGCATATCTTTCATTACAATTTAATCAATACCTTTTATCATTCAGACATTGGAAAGCTCGTTTTTTTGTCTTAAAAGTGTACAACTAATGATTGACACTTCCTATTCTCTTTTGAGGGATGCACACTGCTCCACTACTAACATACACTTTTTGTAGGCTTCATGTGTGAGATTAGAATTTGGAAGACTTATTCCTTCGGCTTTCAGAGTGTCTTTATCGCTTTGAAGTGAGTATTGGTCATAAATAAGCGGACTACTTTCCTGAAACTTCTATTTCTAGGCGTTCAAGAGGATGCAAATCACAAATTTTATTTTCATGATTTTTAACAGTAACAATTAGATAGTAATGTTTCAAGTATTTACCACTTTATTATAAACTTCAAAGACTCCGTTTAGTCCTATGCACAAAGTTTGCAACATTTATTAATATACGACGTTAATTCGGTTTTCAGTGGAATTTAAGTAACTAAGTAACTAAGACCCATTGTTGCACATATGCAAACATTACAGTTTGATATTCCACATTTATTTCCAACACAACCATTTAGTAATTGACATCCTGTTTATTTGATTCTGTGAAATTTTATATCAATCGTATTTCAATTTTGTTTGGAACTTTAATCATTTCAAATTGTTATGTTCTCAGTTTCTGTTATTTGATATTAAATGTATTTTTAGATGTTTTTGATCAAATGTTTACTGCATTTTTTGACACGGTTCCTAAATTGCCATGTGGGCCACCGTAAATTATGAAATAATTTTTTCTCGCATATATTATATTATAAATTATTTACAAATACATGACGATAATTTAGTTCAACCCCCCTCCCCTGTAAACAACAAGTATATGTCAAAGATGTCTAATTTCTAATGTGAAATTATTTTTTTTCAAATTGATTGAAAATTGTTTGTTAATCTAATTGATATGTGTTTGACCACTACAAATTTTTGTGGTTCAATTTTCAATGATTACACACAAAACGACTTCAATTAAACAAACATCAAAATAATTTTCCTCGGAATTTGTTTTCGTAAAAGCTAAAAACAATAAACAACCGTAAATAGTTCATGTTAGAAAAAATTTATTTTTTCGTGTTTATTTCCTCTTGAATCATTGATCTCAACTTTCGATAAAATTTGAATATAAATAAAGGGAAAATAGGGGAAAAAGAAACTCTGACAAAAATCCAGATTATCAAAAATACATTTCGTACTTGATTATCTAAGGAAAAAAACGAAAGTTTTTGACAGATGTGACAAGCTAGGATTGAACAATTTAACAGAATATCAAGATAATAAATATTGATTCAGTTTATTTAAACAATGTTTTTGAAATTTTCAAAAAACATATTAATAATCACGATTGAAAATTTTTAAGGTTGCGGAAATTAAATTTTGTAAATAATTTATGTTGATGTGGTGGCAAGAAGAATTCCTATAATTAATTCATTCAGAAAGTTACTAGCTATTGAACTCCTTGTATTGACTGCGTCCATTATTGATATTTTTCAGGTGTAATTATGACAATGTGCAAAATATACTTTTAGGGATTGTACAGTTGAGTCAATAATGTTTATTTTATAATATCAATACAAAATTAATTTTTATTTCAAATACTTGGCCCTTGTAGTTAATGGCAACGTTCCCTCTATTACCAGAGGGTCTCTGTGTGAAAAACCGAAAGGCTGTGCATGACAAATCACCAAATTTGCAAGTGTAACATTACTTATACACTGATACAAAATTGGTGACTTAACATTCGTAGTTGATGTTATTTTTTAATTTCATTTGTGTTTTTTATTTTAGAAAATTCAAATTAAATTCAAATAGTAAAAGTTTTGTTTGGTCTGATGATTTTAGGTGTCAATTCAAAATAATTGTAATACGGTTTTAAAATAATATAATTGCAATTTTTTTAAAAATTGATTAAAGAATAATAATTTATTAAAAATTAAAAATTTTATTAATTTAAAATTTATTAATGTTTAAAATATAATTTTCTTTTATAAAATAAATCAGAAATAAATTTATTAATTTACCTATTTTTGTAGTTGTCTAAAATATTTATTGATTTATTTACAGACAAAGAAGAAGAGATCCCAATGCTAATGTATCAGAAACCGATTTGTCCTCTTCATTTCGTTTCTAATGACCAATACTCGAATCCTCTCATAATTCAAGATCATTATCTACAGTCAGCAATAAGCTGTAACCAAACCATCAATCGGAACGAAGTAAGAAATAAAATCAAATTTCTGTTTTTGTTTTAATGTTGTATCTAATAAATTTTAATTATCTATTTTTTGTGTATAAAAATAAATTTTTCAATTTTTAGTTTTTTAGCAATTTTTAATATTCCTTATTATCATTGATTGTAAATGAGACATTTTATTATTATCTAGCCTATAGAATATATATTATAGATCAATAAAGTTCTTAAGGATAATTGCAAATTCATTGAAATAACAATTGATTAAAGACTGGATCGAAAATATTATTGATTTATTTTTATAACAAAAATCAATTAATATAAACAATAGTTAAATAAATATGGCAATGATTTAATTATAAAAAAGCGCCACTCAAACATTCCTTTAACGATAGATTTCGACAGTTTTCCTGTTTTCATCAGGTAGGGTAGAAAAAGAAACAACATTAACAGCATTTACAAAAATTTGAATTAATTGAAATTATTAAAAATTTATTAAATGATTGACGAGGTTTGTTGAATCCATTATTTATATAATACTACAGTGACAGAAATGTCTTTAGGAAAATATTTTATAATTATTATGTCGTTGTATATATATAATGGAGTAAAATGTTTTTTTACGGATGTCTAACATTAAAATAATATATAAACATTACAAGCTTTGTGATACCAAGTGGAAATCCCAATAGTAGACTAGTTTCAGGCTTTTGGCTCTCATCAGTACTATGCAGAAGACACGAAGATTTCCCTTCACGCCAGGTAAGTATACAATATTGCTGATTCAACTCTATTGCATACTTTCCCTGCTACACTGGAAATCACATCACTTGCAAATTTGCTAAATCACAGAAAAAATCTACAAACTTGTAAACATGGAGTATGAAAAATCATATTCACCTCTGGAGACACCGTCATACACAAGTTTGCAGATATTTTGTTCTGTGTCTCCTGCATAGTACTGATGAGAGCCAAAAGCTCGAAACTAGTCTTCTATTGGGATTTGCACTGGGTATCACAAAGCTTGTAATACTTATATTATATATATATATATATATATATATTATTAATCACTCTAATTAATTAAATAATTAAATTAGTTATATTCTCACAAATATATTGAAAACAAATGTTATAATTGAATCGTTCATTATTGATAGACTACATGTTACGGCTGTACATCCATTGAACTACCCTTGAACAGCATGATCTTGTCCAACCAGTATTTGCCATTTCCATTGTTAGAGTCGACATACAGTTCTCTTATGAGAAACAGTTGTGAATATTCATTATCTTCAACCTCTAATCCGTCAGATATTCGAATTTTAAATGAGACTTCTCAAGTTGATTCCCGAGCTTTCCCAGATGAAACTCTTTCAAATAGATTTCCAAAGATTCCTCTCAATATATCAGCAATTAGCATACCATCGACAAACAGTTCAGTTAAACAAACACAAGGTATTCAATTTTTAATTCAACCGTTTTATGTTATTCTTTTATTAATTGGATTTATTTTATTTATAATTTCTTCCGCCTGAAACGGCTTTTCATTTATTTGTTTTAATACTACTCCATAACAGATCGCATTTCTTCTGCCAAATTTGTATTTATCAGTGTAAAAAGCGTAAAATTTATTCATAATTGTCTTTTCAAGCCGTTCCGTTGCGATCTCAGTGAGAATGATAAATGTTGAGCCGAGATTGTGTTAGAAAATTTGCGCAAAACAGCTTCCAAGTGTCGTCTCATTTGCAGGAGCTAATTGGAGCTATTGTAAAAGATGGGCATGATTCGTTTATGATATTTAATTGGGTTTCTTGCGTTTTATTCAATTTTGTTGATTAAATTGTTTTTATTAGTATTTTTGTGGTCATTTAGGAAATCCTCTGTCATTTGATATTATAAATATTTTTAAATTTCTGATATTATTTGTTTTAATGTTTATTTATTAAATTATTAAATATTCACAGTTTCTTGATAGCAAATTATTACAAATGATATATTATAAGAACTTTTTTCAAATTTCATCACTGATTTCTTTTCAATTGACATGGTATTTATTAAAAGGCTTGACTATGAATCAATAAAGATATCGATGTTTTTTTATATTCACAAATTTTCGGCACTGCCTTTTTCAAGTGACTTTGATATATATAATTAGAAATTTCCTTTGAAATATGACCTGTTTATTTTGAAAGTGGGGTAAGCCTATTATTATTATAACGAGATATTTAAAGATTTGCGTTTCAATAAATTTGGTAATATTGATAAGCTCTAGCAGTGAACTCTTGCGAATATTATATTTATAGACAGTATAAATTTATAAAATGTTGGTTTCTTAATAGCAGTATAAATTAAATGTTAAACAAGTTATTGAGAAGATAAACAAAATATTTATTAAATAAATAAAGATTTTATTATAAAATAATTCTTGCAAATCTCAGTTTGAAAAAGATTATTTTATAATCAAATATTTTCTCAATTAATAAATAGTTTGCAGACAAAAGTAGTAGGATATGTCACCTCCAGGACACCCTCCCCCTGCGGAGGAAAAAAATAGCTAAAAAATTATTAAGCCAAAATATGTAGGTCAAGTCAAATTTTTTGAATTTTCACTATTTTCTTATGGTTTCTCGAGAAATGCTTTTAAGTTTTTATGAAATTGGACTGATTTTATCGATTTTTTCACAAATTTTTCTAAGTTTTTATGTAGGTCAAGTCAACTTTAAACACGTGTCACCTCCAGGACACTATATAAATTAAGTAGGTTACGAATATATAGTTTTTAAAATATTTAGGTCACGACTATATAGTACTAAATTGTACTTAAAACTAAACAAAAAAAACTTTAATCTCGTTTACTTTTTTTAAGAACAAAAACACAAGCCTGTTATAATCTAAAATTGTGAACGTAACTTTTTTAAAATTTGAAATTTAAAAAAATATTTTTATACACACAGAAAAAAAAATTTCAAGTACTCCGCGATCGACCATTTGCCGACCCCTGCTCTACTACGTGATCAACGCAATCGGTAAAATCATTACACTCGTGTTGCTCGATTTGTTTAGCTTCATCTGATAAACCTTCTTCAGTAACTTGAGAATCTTCATGTATTCCTGAATCATCATCATCAGAAGAAGAACCCCATTCTTGTTCTAATGTTTCTGCAACTGTAACTATTTCTCTAACTTTTATACCGGTTAATTCCTCTATTTGTTGAAACAAAAGGTTTTTTAAATATTCTAAATAAAATTAATGTACATTAAATACTTATATGTTATACCTTTTTCTGACGACATTTTAAACATTTTTAAATTAAATAAAACTTTGCTTATTGTTTACAATATCTATTATTATTATTATTATTATTATTATTATTATTATTATTATTATTATTATTATTATTATTATTATTATTATTATTATTATTATTATTATTTTATTTCAAAACTAACAAAGTCTGATTAAATACATTTATTAAAATATTTGTGAAATTCACGCAGTTTTTATTTTCCAAATCGGAGAAAACACATATTCTGATCTACTTTATAGCCTTGAATTGTAATTATTAGATAACACCTTTCCTGTTCCTTAAACCTATTTCTGCAAAGCGTCATAATATCTTGCAGATCGGGCATTGAAGAAAGCGTTTTGATTGCATTTTAGATTTGAATCCATCTTATTAAAAACTTCATTTATAGCTTTAATGTCTATTATTGAGAGAGTTCCAGCTAGAAATTGGAATTGAGTTTGGTTTAACTTGACCTACTTAATTTTAACTTGACCTACATATTTTATATAGTGTCCTGGATGATACACATGTTTAAAGTTGACTTGACCTACATAAAAACATAGAAAATTTTCACGAAACTCCATGGGAAAATAGTGAAAATTCAATAAATTTCACTTGGCCTACATATTTTTAGCTTAATAATTTTTTAGCCTAAGTTTTTTCCTCCGCATGGGGGTTAGGGGTTGTCCCGGAGGTGACATATCCTACTATTAGCAAAGACTTACCTTGCCAATAACTTGTTTAATTTATTATCTAATGTTTATTAAAAAGTGTCATCAACTACTGTTATGATTAGATTGAAAAGTGAGCTATAGTATCAATGGAAATAATTGAAATGTTAAAAGAAAACAAATCTACAGCAATGGTTAAAAATAAATAAAGAATTATTTTATATATTTTTTTCTTTTTTACTTTTTTATTTTCTTAAAAGTATTAGTAATTATAACTAAATTCTCAAGTTATAATTTGAGTCTCACACGTAAGAGACAATTTTGTGATGAAGATAATTGAATTTAGATTTATATGGAACAAGTCAAGGATTTGGAAAAAGAGTTAACTCAGAATCCCCGATAAAAGGGTTAATAAATTACATTTTTGATGAACCCAAACTCTTCTGATACTTTTTTTAAAGGGGTATACAGCATTTACCTTATAATATTTTAATTTTGGCATGACTACAGAAATATTTTCGAATTCAGACACAAGCAAAATTGTGAGTAAAAAAAGTTATTAAATTGCATTATTGTCATAATATTATATCAAATGGCATGGGTCCCAAATTGCTGGGGATTTTTTATTTTTAACAAATAATAATAAAAATTAATAAAATCACTGAATATTTTCTTTTCTTTTTTTGCGATGATTTTTCAATTTATTTACAAACTTCTTGCTGAAGAACTAATAATATTTTCTGTATGTATCCAGATGCTAGAGGATAAATAATATTGTTTACAGAGATGGAAATCAATATATTGTGGGAAATTGCAGTGAAATTATATGTAGGAAATATTATAATATTTCGTAAAAAATATGCTCGTTTTCTCACCATGTTTCGTTTATAATAATAATAATAATAATAATAATAATAATAATATTATTATTATTATTATTATTATTATTATTATTATTATTATTATTATTATTATTATTATTATTATTATTATTATTATTATTATTATTATTATTATTATTATTATTATTATTATTATTATTATTATTATTATTATTATTATTATTATTATTATTATTATTATTATTATTATTATTATTATTATTATTATTATTATTATTAAAGTGATGATTTCTTGGTAGCAGCATTTATTATTTAAAACAATAAAGTAATAATTTAAGCCTTTTGCTGCAAATAATGTAATTAATGAAAATATTTTTGACTATAAGATAGTCCCTGTCAATCTCCAAGATTGTCAATCAAGATTGACAAGGACTATCTTTGCTGTTTATTTTAATAAAAATATTATTACAAAATCTTGTATTTATTAATTCACTGTAAAAAACTGATTGGTTTCTTATAGTATGCAATTTTCTTTGAAAGGAAGTAAATTTTATTTTTTAATTAAGGTGCAAGTTTGGATTACCCCTCCTCTGATTAAGCGGGAAATTAAAAGATAAATAAGAAAAGAAAAATAGTGACCCATAGATAATGTTATAAAGAATGATTATTGAAATATAATTTGTAAAGCTGTCCCCAGGCATTTTACCGCCTAGGCGGCTGCTTACATCACCTATTTCAGGAGCCGGTTATAATAGTCTGTAGTGTAGTATATAAGGAATACTTACTCATAGAAGCAAACTATAATTGTCTATTGATGTGAACAAATAAATTATATCATTGGTTGTTGAATTAAGTAAGTGAATTGAAATGACTATGATAAATGAAATTTAATTGTGTTGGGTTTTGTTATTTTGAATGAGGACACATGGAGTTGGATTGTGGATAAATTCTTGTCAAAATTCCTATAAATCCAAAAATAATAATAATAATAAAATTAATAATAATAATTATTATTTATATAATAATCATAATAATAAAATTGAAATTCACATTTAATTTAAACATGATTTGAATTTCTAAAATATAAAATTCTAAATATTTTATCTAAAATTCATACAAATTTGATATAAATATTTATTGAAATTGAAGTCATGAACATATTTGTGCTATGAAGTGTTTGTGATAACATTTTCCCATTCAGATTCATATCAGAACATATTCCAAAAATATTCCCTGCCAGAAGAGAAACAGTCGATTCAGTCCCCGACATTTCAGCGGGGATTCGTCAATAATTCCGGAAATAATTGTTGAATTCGGTGAAAAATTGAGCACGAAATAAATTTGTGTTTTTTCTATTGATTTTTCATTACGAAATATGAAGATTCTTTTTTGTCCACGACTTCCAGCCGGCGTGACAATCGCGTTATGAGTTCTGATGGAATTGACGACAGCTAGATGGAAATATTTTCTAATTATGTCAATAAATTTTTAATTTTCTTTATTGCTTTTCTTGCTATTTTATTGATTTTAATTTCAATTATTTTCATTTACAATTTGACTTTAAATCAATATTTTTATTTATTTAACACACATTTTTGCCAATACCTTTCTCAATATATATTGTGTAATGACAATTGGTATTTTTCTTAATAGCCAGTTGGATATAGTAATTAAGGAACTATGTATTTTTGTTATATCATCCGCTTCCCTAACTTGCAAAATTTCAGATAATAATAACAATAATTGTAACGTACATATTTTTATAGTTAAACATGTTGTTTATAGATTAAGGAATGTGTCATTTTTTACTTTTTTCGTTTTTATTTGTTAAACAATTCTCCCATTCACCTATAAAAGACAATCTTCGGTGGGATCTCGTTAGTAAAATTGAAATGGATCAAAAAAACAATTGAAAAATTGGAAATTTAATTAAAAGTAGTTTATTAAATATAGTTGTAAATAAACAAAAGATTACAGCAATAAAATAATATACAAATATTTAGAAAAATTATTGTTTTACTTTTCGGAAACGTTAAAGATAAAATTCCCCTAACTTACGATATTTCAAAAGAATAAAATTATTCAATAGATCCCATCTTTTTCTTAATGTATTTTTTATTTAATTTCTTTAGTAAAATTTGTCGATATTTTTGGTTTTATTATCATTTTATACAAGACTTTAAAAATACAAGCATACACGCACACAATCACTCACTTGCATATACGCACACAATCACTTACTTACATACACGCACCCCAGCTTTCCCGATACAGATTTTACTGGAGACTCAGCTGAACTTAACAATTTATGCACAGTGTCTACTTCATTTATATACAGATATCGCTTGAAACCATTGAACCAAATAAAACATTATTAATGATAGTTAACTAAACATATTCAAAGCAAAAATGAAATATTAATAGCAATAATTAATTTAATAATAATAATAAAATTTGAAACAATAAAATGATAATTTAAGCTTTTTGCTGCAAATAATGTATTTAATAAAAACATTTTCGACTATAAGATAATCCTTGTCTATCTTATAGTCGAAACTTTTTTATTAAATACATTATTTCCAGCAAAAGGCTTAAATTATCATTTTATTGTTTTAAATAATAAATGCTGCTACCAAGCAATCATCACTTTAATAATGAAATTGTTGTCGATTTGAAATATTTGTAACTATATAATTAAACTTTAAGTAAAATAGTGATATGTTCATTTGCGGCTTATTTAGTTCCATTATATTCTTTAAAATCATCCTTTTCTCTCCATTATTTAAAAGTTGATACGTTTTTAGATCTTTTATTGTAGGTCATAGAAATCATGAAATATTTTTATCGAACCCACCAACATCCTACTTGATGAGGCCTTGTTTTGTATAGTTTTTTTCAAATAAATGTATTGTCTTTATTCATAAAGTTGGCATTGTTTCAACCTATTATATATATATATAAGTATGCCTAAATGCATAAGAATTTACAAAGGTTGAACGTAAAAAATGTTTATTTTGTAATTCTTTTTTGGCCGGATTTTTAATAAAGATTTTGTAAATGTAAATTTGTATTAAGCGATGGGGTATTGTTTAAAACAACGCTCTACAGATAAAGAGACATTATATCGAAACCTGGTGTAACGTTCGGTGGTATATTCTTAGCTATTTGTATTTTTATTTGTATTATAATATATGTATATTCTTAGTTATATATTTGTAATATTTGTGTGTTTTGTGATTGAGTGTAAGAGGAATCTGAAGGACCCGATAGAGTCACCGTTAAAAAATGTGGCGGGACAATCGTGGTGCGTGTGTGTAGAAAGTTTTGTGACAACTAAGTGACAAAAATAATATTAAAATAGTATTAGTTAAACAAACCAACTAACAATTAAAATTCCAACTTTTATTTAAAAAAATATAAGAACCTTGAAGATGATGTGAAGTCATAGTAAATTATCGCTAAATAGTTTCCTTATTTAATTTTAGAACGCGACTTACGCCCAACGAAATGGACAGACGTCACGTACCGTTGCTTAGAAAAAATAAAAAAGAATATGACTGTACATTACACCTGGTATGTTTTCGAAGCCTTTGCTTTCTTTAAGTAAAACTACAGGCAAAGCACATTTTTATGAAATTAGCTGTGGAAAATGTTTACTTGTATAAGTTTAAAGTGACTAAAGAATAACTCCATTTAAGAGATCAGTAAGAGGAGAGTCTCTAATTTATTTAAGCAATCGAATTTATAGCAATATGCCAACAAATCGAGGTCCCAATATTTCTCTAGTTTTGGCAATATCCAAAGATGAGCCAATCCATTTACAAATTATTATTGGCTCTTTTAAAAAGGAATCATATCAGTCATTTATAACCGAATTGACTGTGAAATTATGGCTATGGATTCACTTTGATCCACGATAATGCATCCATCAACAATAATATATCTTCATTGAATAATCAAATTGAAAAGTTGCCTCCTGAGGTTAATTATCACGTTTGCGTGCGTCTCAGTCTCTTCAGTTTCAATATCTGGCTCATCCAATTCCAAATCTGATGATAGCGGCAGTGAATTCGAATTTTCGATTCCCTCCTCCAGTTCCATATCATGCATTACTTTTGTCACAGCAAGATGAATTACGTGAACCATGCACAGCTGTGGGATTGCAATGTTCATTCTTCCAAACTTCACATTTACTGCACAACCGTCCATTGAAACAGCAACGATGTCATCCCAAGTCAATCCGAATTCCATTAGGATTTCCTCGATATAAATTTTAAGTTCGTCAGCTGGCAGGGAACCTCTTATTATGTGTAGACCAAGGTTGAACTTCTTATGTCATGTATCGATCTTGAGTGATTGATGACCACTCGTCGAAGGTAAATGTGAATTTTTCCCTGGATTTCTTCATTTCTGCAAGCTTTTCACCCAATACTAGTTTTTTCTTCTCGACTTTGAAGGAAACATTGGAGTGAAATCGTTGTTGAAATATCTTGCAACAGTGACTTTTGTGCAGTAAAGGAAATCAGACTTGTGTTTGACACTCTAGAAGCGACATATTCAAATGAAAAATGTACAAGTTTCCATTTACTTCTAGATATATTTATTAGGTATATTGAGGGTGCTGCAGTGTGGGACACGCAATTTCTAATCAGACTGCTGTGAAAAATTTGACAATGCACTGAACTCATTCTTCTACAGAAGCCATGCAAGTGTCTGATATTTAATGAATCTAAAAGCATGAACTTCTTCGTGAGCAAGTTGCTAAAATGATTCAAGAATATTGAAATGAGCAGAAGAACCTGAAACCTTTGCGTAAGACAGCTAATTTTCAATGAGGAAATGGTCGAAATAAGTGATTTTCTCAAATGAAATAAAGTTTCAGTTTAACTTTTTTGAATATTGTTTTTGAATTTAATTTCACTTTTTACATTCGTTGTAAAATGTTTTTATCATTTTGTGTTAAATTAATTTTTTACTACAATTACAGTAAAATGTTATTTTATAGCAATTTAATTCATTTCTAACTGGTATAAATTAAACTGGATGTGCTAAAATTGTTCTGGTCACAATATCAGAATTATCATACAAAATTTATTATTATTTATAAGAAATTAAAATATTAAAAATTAAATATTATATTAAGTAATTAAAATATATTTGTTTATCTATCCACATTAATTTTACTTTTCCGAAATTCAAAAATCAAATTCAAGCATGTTCAACAAAATCATTGGAGTTCCTGAAGAAATCGAATCATCAGAATTAGCTGCTAAAGTTGAAGAAACCGAAATCAACATAATTCATAAATATATTTTAGATTGTAATATCAAATTATATTATATTACAACCATATTATAAATATTATTATTCACCAAAAATTACAGACATATAAAAATATTATTTCCATAATATTTCAGTTAAAACGAATATAATTACTCTCTATATTAACTTCGCTGATGTATGTTTGTATGTGTCACGCAAATTTTGTGAGGTCAAATTGAACTACTTTCCGTGATCGGATTGAGCTGAAATTTGACAAGTAGATTCATATAAACTGGATGCTATCAAAATTCTACATCGATCCGATCATGGAAAATGGGTTAATTTAAAAAATATCGATATGTTAATATTGATATCGTATTAAAAAGATAACGTAATTAGATCTAAAATATGTTGAGATTAAGAGAAAGTTGATTTTTTATTTCAATTAAAAATAGATGTTTATAAAAAAATGTTTTTAAATATGATTGGTTATTACGAATTGATAAATATTATATTAATTATTTGATCATTTTTTATTTCTTTCTAAACCTTTTTTAGGCATATATTAATTTGCATTATTTAATTTTTCATTATTTATTTTATAAAACATAAATATTAACGTATTTATTAAACAGGGAAATTCTAATTGTTTTGCTTTCGAGAAATAATATACGCCATGGGTGGCAAGGAGTTTCATGGAATTTTTTAAGTATACTTACTTTTTCTGTTATATATTTAGTGAGATTTTCTCTAAAAAAAACACCGAAAAGTAGTTTATAAAAGAAATTACAAAAAAAAATATTATGACTTTTTTGTTCCAATAAAATTTTTAACAATTTATACAAAAATTAGAAAACTTTTTCCTCACAAATTTTATAAAAAAAATTTATTTCATTCAAAAATAGATACTGAAATGAGATTTAATCAAATCAGATGATAAATTTGTTTTAATTATTTCGTTTTGGATTTTGGAAATAAATTAAAAAATATTTAAACTTCTTTTGATTTATTGGCAAAATTAAATTTTGTTTTAATTTCAATATTTTTCCGTGTGGAAGAAATAATTAATGCCCATTCATTTTTCAAAAGGCTTTTGGCAATATTTTACATGAATTAAAACAACGAATGTAAAATAGATTGTTGTTTTTATTGAAATAGAAATTTTAATTCCAATTTAATTTTAAATATTCTGTAATTGAGTTCTTCATTGTTATATATTTGTTCAGTTTATCTATTTTCATCACTGTAAAACAGGATAAAAATTATTTCTTTTTATTCAAGCAAAAACTTATAATAGTCATTTAGTTTTGAAAAAGATAAAAATATTTTGTTAATAAATATAATGCATATTAAAAATAAATATATAAATAATTATAATTATAAATATTTCGAAGATATATATATATATATATATATATATATATATATATATATATATATATATATATATATATATATATATATATATATATATATATATATATATATATATATATATATATATATATATATATATATATATATATATATATATATATATATATATATATATATATATATATATATATATATATATATATATATATATATATATATATATATATATATATATATATATATATATATATATATATATATATATATATATATATATATATATATATATATATATATATATATATATATATATATATATATTTTATACATGAAATAAGGTTTTAATAATATATTATAAAATTATAGTCATTGTTCGCTCGTGGGTATCTTTTCTTTAGTGATTTTTGCTATTAACCAACATTTTTATTGCATTATGTCACTAGAGTCTTAGACAGAGAGAACTAGATATTGATGTAAGTAGTTATAATACACACCTGAGAAAATGTGACTGATAGTATACTATTTTCATTAACTTCTTCCTCATTTGAAAAAATTATTATTATTATTATTATTATTATTATTATTATTATTATTATTATTATTATTATTATTATTATTATTATTATTATTATTATTATTATTATTATTATTATTATTATTATTATTATTATTATTATTATTATTATTATTATTATTATTATTATTATTATTATTATTTTATTAATATTGATTTAAATTTTTCTCTAAATATAATATATTTATGAATTTATAGTTGATAATATAGTCGAAATTTTTTCATTAAATACATTTTTAGCAGGAAAAGGCTTTAATTATCACTTAATTGTTTTATATATTTATCATAATTTTAATATTAAATTTTAACTGTTTGTATATTTTTTTTCATTTCGACATGGTCCTGGTTGACAAACGCTCTTAAATAATTAAGTAAATGTAAATATTATAGAAAATATAATTAGTATTGCATGATAATTTTATAATAAATTATAATATTATAAGAA
The DNA here is from genome assembly GCA_959609185.1 of Schmidtea polychroa. Taxonomy (NCBI): domain Eukaryota; kingdom Metazoa; phylum Platyhelminthes; order Tricladida; family Dugesiidae; genus Schmidtea; species Schmidtea polychroa. The sequence goes on from CAUHTR010007327.1 coordinate 63,917, forward strand.
CTTCTTTTGATTTTCACCTGTGACTTCTTTTCAATGGACATTAAATTTATTAAAAACTTGACTATAAATCATTGAAGATATTGATGTTTTTTTGATATTCACGAATTTCATAGTCAATTTTTTAATAAATAAATTATAGTGTGAAATTATTTCTAGTTTTTTATTTTATTTTTATGGTTTATACTAAATCATTTCTAAATTATGTTTTTTCTTCAAATCCAAATATAAAATAATATAAGTAAAAATATAAGTAATAAATTTGATTAAAAAATTTAATATAAACTGGAAAATTGTTTAAATGAAGTTTAATTATATTTATTTAAAAATTCCGAATTTGGTCATTGTTGTACAAATCAAAATAGATGTTAAATATTCTTAAATTTAAAAAAAATTTCCCTTAATTATCAAAAAATTATTTATATATTATTTAGTAATTATGAAAGATATTTTATAATCTTCGATAGACATTGCTATCTTAATGCCTTTGATTTGCTCTACTGATCTTGATAAACAACTCTAAATGTTTAACTTGTTTATTTGGCTCAATATCTGTTTTGTAAAATTGAGCAATATCTGAATCATGAAGGAAAATATTATTGGGAATTTTTCACAATGATTGTGACATTTGTGGTTAATAAAGGTCCTTGGATCAAAAAATTGCGTGAAAAGATATGACAAGAAAGGTGATTTAGTTTAGGTTGCTTTCTATTTCCTAACCTTAACCTTTTGTAAGGCCAGCCAATAAATGAGTTTATTAAAACAAAATAATTGTTAATAATTTATAATTAAATTAATAATTAAATTAAAGCCATTTTTTTGAAGGTGGTACAATTTGTTGTTATAACGAGATATTTAAAGATTTGAGTTTTAGTAAATTTAGAAATATTGATAATCTCTAGCAGTCAACTTTTGTGTAATTTTGTAATTATAGATAATGTAAATTTATTATCCAATAATGTTTATTATTGACATCTGAAAATAAAAGGTCTCCTATACCCAAATGGGGTTGACCCAATTTGGGCTCATATATATAAAAGGATTCCATCGTTTAGAAATTATACTTATCCTCGGTTTTTTCATGACCATATCACGTTAGGAATTAGTACTAGTGTTAATATCTACATCTTAGTACGGTATATTATTTAGCATTGTAGTGATACGTTCTACAATAATAAACTTCAGATTTTTTATTCTTTTTATAGATTGAAATAAAATTGACTTTTCGATATATGACGGCATAAAAACTTTCACATTTTCAATATAAATTTAATTTTGAATATTGAAAGAAAAATGCGTACTATATCGTGATAATATCGCTTGAAGTTCAAGGACATCAAAGACATTAATCATACTTAAACATTTATCCAATGAAATTTAAACATGCTTACATAATGATATCGCTAAGTTATCATCGACATTTATCGACAAAGATTTAATCTATTAAAGACTATTGCTGTGATTCTCAACATGTGCACCGCGAGAAATTTAGATAATATTTAAAATTGCTGGGGTTTTTAAAGAAAATTTAAAATAAATATTTGTTGATAGATTTGTTTTGTTTTCTTCCCATTTTTCAAAGGGAGAAATTTATCAATAAAATTAATAAGAATTACATTTACATACAACTTTTATGCAATAAATATTTTGAAGTTTTTCAAGGTGTATTGTGAAAATATTTGTGCTGCAAACTTTGTAGGTTTCATAGGTGACGTTAAGAGATACAACTGCTTGACATTTATTCAAGCAAACTTATGTTATCAGTAGAAAGGTTTTTCCTTCGATCACGGGTTGTTTAAAAGATTATTTTCGTGAGTTTTTTGATAATGTATTTATTGCGCACAAACAAATTGGATGAATTTTAATTATTTTATTGATATCCATGAAATCAAAAAGAATTCTTGTTATCGACACAAATGACTTCGAATAAACAAAAAAAAACAAAAAAATTATTGAAATAAAGTCGATCAGCGATAATCATGACAACATTTCTTTGTAACCAAATCATGCAATTAAAAATAAAAAGAAATACTTCAAAAATATGCAAACAACACAAATTAAACTTGAAAGTCGAAAATATCTAAAATGATTTAATTTTGATTGGTTTAAAATGTTTTATAATTATCTGGTAGAATTCCAAATCTGTTCAATCGTATTTTTAAACATTTTGAACAATTTTTATTAATTTTATTTTACAATGTTATTTATTGATAAAATATAAGATGTGATTAATATTATTTTTAATTTTTTAATTAATTTATTTTAATTTTTTTAATTAGTGATTTTTTATATAATTAAAATTATACTATTGGGTGGATCCTTATAATTTTTGTTTATTATTGCCTTTTTTTACGAATATTTTTTGATTAATGAATGTAGGATATTGTTGTGAGTTTGCCATAACTAGGAAAACCTTCGATAACAAGATTCAGTAAAAACAGCATAAATAACGTTCCGGTAATTTGAATGACAATTACGTCATTTGATGATGAATTTTTAGAATATTCGATAATTTCACTGTAGAATCTTATCAAATATGTAATTGTGTCTGTGAATTAATATACAGAAAGAAATGTGCACCGTCTGATTTCTGTTTGGACAACAGCAAGAAACAGTGCTGTGATTGAACAGTCATATGATAGCAAATAAAGGCCTTCTCTTTCCAATTCAAGAGCCAAAAAAATTACTGAAATCATTGTAACTTGTGAACTCAATTTAAACATTTGAAAAATATCCAATGGCATTCNGCTGAATATTTTTCAAAAAATCCTTTATTTTTTGTTTATTTTTGATCTATTTGCTTTTGATATTTCATTTATTTTTAATGAGACAGTAGGTCAGAAATTAACTGTTGATAAAATAAGTGTCGAAAATTTGTGTTAGCATTACGATCCCATTTCATTATTATTAACAATTTTAGTGATGGCAAGTACCTTTCAAAACTAAGAGGTCTAATATATTGCCTTTGTTTGATTATCCTAAAATTTTAAAAGACTATTGGGAAAAAAGAAAGACAGGTTTAACAGGTAAAAGCCACTAGGTTTAATTATACCGTTGTTACCGCTGTTAGAATTTTGGTAGGTTGAGTTAAACATGTGAAAACCTTAAGACTGATGCTTAATGATAAATCTTGATAGGGTCTTGTTTATAGATTCATTGAAACATAGACTACGATATTTATCGTTGAAATTATACTGAATTAGTAAATGTCCTAAACTATTGTAAAACATTCCATAATCAATTTCTGCTACTTCTATTAATCATATTTAATTTAATTTTATACAAGTTTTTATTTTAGATATAATGTCCGATTAAGAATATGAACTTTATATTTTCAGTTTTGGTTAAATGTTATTCAAAATTAAAAACGTTGATATAAGGTTTCCCGATAAAGAAGGGTCATAAATGCAAAATTGGGTATATGTGGTACTTTTTTGTATGTATGAGTCACAATCATTTATACGGTTTAATTTAAAAGGATTCAAGATGGGAAAAATATTTATGATTTAGTTACTTAAGGGTGCGATATAAAGGTTATGAGGGACCGCTTTAAAAAGGTCAGCAGGATTGTTTGTTCAAATGTAATGTGAGGTGTTTTCAGCTGAGAGTTAAATATTTCAAAAAATTATTAAGATAATTTTAAATGATAAATAATTGACTATTTAAAATAACTTTGAAAATAATTTTTTAATCGGATCGTTTTTAAATAAATATATTTTAAATATCGAAATTTTAATAAATGGTTTTTTGAAATATTTTATTTAACGCTGAAAATTTGTTTAGAAATTATACAATATTTCATTAAATAAATACTTGGAATTATGACGTTAACTTTTGAACCGGATTTAAAAATTAATTTAGAAGATGTGTTAGCAGCTTCTAATAGTACACATATTTCTATTAAACAATTTAAAGTCTGTTGTGGAAAAGCATTATATATAACTTAATTTGAAAGAATGATAACAGTACTTATGACTCAATTAAATAAGGGTTGATAGAAAGTGGGAAAAGAAGGTTACTTTAAATAAGTCAAAAATTATTGCTAGTGTTTAATATTTATCGGTTTTCCTTGAGTTTCTATTTTATGCTTCAACAGCTTTGAGTAGCCAATGTCCCATTTATCAGCCATAAAAACATTTTGATTCTTTTTTATAATATCTAGTTATATCGGGTTATAATAATGATAGTAAAATATTTATCGTGCTTCTCGCTCGTCTGTCTATAAGACATAGCAGATTGTGAATTTTTAAATTTTACAAATTTTAAACGTCGAATAAAATATTTCAAAAACCATTTATTAAAATTTCGATATTTAAAAATAATTTACTAATAAAATCTTGTTTAATTTTTCAATTTAAAAAATTCAACTTAAAAATGTTTTTTTTAAAAAAGTTATTTTAAATAATCAATTATTTATCATTTAAAATTATTTTAATAAATCATTGAAATATTTAATTCTCAGCTGAAAACACCTCACAACTATCACACGTTTTCATAACTATTGCACAAGTAAAATCATTAACCCTTTCCTATCTTGTGTCTATAAAATATGACAAAAAAAAATTAACCATTCTATCCTCTGTCTGTAAAATATGACATTATGTTTGAATAATTTATTTCACATGCACTGTCGATTATATTATGACCAACTGTTTATAGAGCGATAGGCTGTAGGCTGTCTGGATGTCTGGATGATGAATTTCATGTCAAGATCGACGGGCGGGACACATAAAATAAAGAAGATAGGAAAGGGTTAATCATTCATGCCCCACTTCTTAAAACGTCATTGAAGTAGTCTATTAAACGTGCCAACCTTCGCCAATTTAATTCTAAGCATTAGTTTAGTATTATTTTGTACTCAACTGAACTGATGAACCGTATTTTTTTTATAATAAAATGCTCATTCACGACTAAATATAACAACGTACATAAAATTATTTCATCGACCGCTATTTTTGCATACTGGCAATACTGACTATCTAAGTTTGACAGCTACTTTAAAGGGGCCGGTTGCCCATATGACTTTGAAAATACCACGATAGGACATGGTATAAAGAAGGTTTGGAAACACTGCATTAACTGGTCATTCACAATCATGTCATACGTAATATTCATTTTAATGGTTAATTACGCCAGATTTCCGATCGATAATTTTATTCCTTCTAATCTAGTAATTTAGTACCTCCTCCCAAAATGATATTTTTTGTATTTTATAAATTACAAAATTAAATGATAAATTTTATTTAAAAATTGCAATATATTTTTATATAATTTTATTACTAGACAATTTTTGGAAATTGTTTATTTATATCGAAAATAGCGGCGATTTTGAAAGATAAATGAAAATTTTGTTTTTTGCTAAATCAAGGGAATTAGTTGGAACAAAAGAAGCAGAAATCAACTTTCATGATGATAGATATACATATAAAATGCTAAAGAATTATATTAAATCACAATTCCCTATGTTTCTTTAGTTTAATAACATTCGGTACAACTGATTTTATTTTTTCAGGTTGCAGGAATATTTAGATTGTTGTGTATTAGCTTTGAATGCCGAATATTTGGATTATAAAAATGAAGAAGTTGAAGTTCTATTGAAAGACGATGATGTAATCTCTGTGATACCGCCAGTCAGTGGCGGTTGAATTAATTGGAAATTTTATATTGAAATTTAATAAATTTTTACATTTTGTTTCATTTTAATAAAATGCCGAAATATCAGACAACTCAATTAACAATTTTTGATTTTGGTTACTTTATCTTTCTGATCTTTATCTCGTGATTTGGTGAAATTTTGATAAGAATTATGCGTTCAAAATGTATTTTTGCTTTAGCGTATAAATTTTATATCTGGACAAATCACGTTTTAAAATTGTTACCAGCTATTTATTGTGAACTCTTAGATTTTTTCGAGTTATTCCATGGGTGCAGGGTACTGAGGAAGTGCATAAACGGCAATTGTTTAAAGCAGTGTTTCCTGCCGACAGCAATTCAGGGCCCCTAAACAGTTGTTAATCGTACAACGCACAAAATAGCAGATGACGTGACCTGTGCGTGTGTCCTATAGTACACAAATGATACGCATGGTTTCAGTATCAGTAATCATGGTTAGCAAGTATCACAACTTTTAATTCCAGCATTAAAAACTCAACATTTTATTTAGTTTATTTTTGAATATTGCTACCGATGTTGATCTAATTGTTGATGTTCGTTCAATTTATTCTGATGGCATTCAGATGCTTGAACTTTAAACGGATTGTAGTTAAGTCAACTTAAGTGTCAGTAATATTATATTTAAATACATAACAAATCGAACCCGGGCCCCTGAGCATTTGCACCTTTTGCGCCCCCCTCTCGGAGAGCCTAGCCCTACCTAAGCCTTTGAAAATTCAGTTGAGCTATCAACATTGGTACTGTGTCGTATGGCTGAATACTTGAGAAAAGCGAGCGTACGTTGGTAGACTATAGTAGTAGAAAATTTTGGTGGGTTCGCGGGCTGTCGATAGAAGGACTTCAATCAGGTCTCCCTATCGTATATTATACTAATTTTAAATCGTGAATTAAAGCCAAATGAAATTGTGTCCTATGCCATAATATTGATTAAAAAATCTTTCAATTTTCAGGTGAACAACAAATCACAACGTGAAACAAGTGTTGGGTGATGAGGTAGACCCATCACCACATCTACCTTGGATAAATACGACAGAACGGGTCCAGAAAAGTATAGAGTGAACGTGTATGCGGTGGAGCGGATATAACAAAAGGACAATTTCCCAGTAATCAAATTGTCAAACCAGTGATTCAATGACTTGCACATGATCAATTTATGACTCTATGTCTATCCTTATTTATATTAGATTTTTGATTTCTTGAATTAATTACATCCATATTTTTAAAAACAACACAAAATCTTTCTTATTTAAACTATCTCTGTTTTTAGCTTTGAAGATATTTTCAAGAATAATTGAATAGGGAATATTCGTACACGAGCATTCAATAAATATTTTATATTTTAATTTTCAATAATTCTTAGATATATTTAATTTATAATTTTATTATCTGCTTTTATTATATTTAAAACTGGAAATTAAATACTTATTCTATTTACTTACTTTTACAATTTATCCAAAACATTATCGAACTTTAATTTTATTTTTGGATTTTACGTTATATGTGGAACTTAATTATCTCTGTATAAATTTTATTTGTATAATTTATTTTATTTGTAGTGTTTTATTTTTATAATTTATTTTATTGGGGTCTTATCTATTTGTAGTGTATTATGGATAATTTAATTATCATTATAAACATAAATAAAACTTAATTATAATTTGGGAAATTTTGGAAAAAAAAAATTTTTATAGTATTTTTTTTAATTTTCTTTTTTTTAATAATTTTTTTCTTGTTTTTTTCCTTAAATTCTGCACTCTTTGTCATAGCTCCTTCGTATGTAAATACGAGCCATAACATTCCGAATTAATTTGATAATGTCCATCGTATGTAAATATGATCAACAACCATTCTTAATTTTTTACATTATTAATTATTTATTTTACTTATTATTCTTTTATTTTCGAGTTGGCAGATTTTTTAAATGCGTTGTTTCTCTCTTAAGTTTGAAGAACTACACATCGCCGCATCAAGGTTCACTTGGAATGGTTGGTATGCTTACCAGGTATCAAATTGGATACTTAGGACCGCGGATTTCACAGATCGCATATCGATATCTTACGAAAAGGATAAAGTAAAGTTTCGTAGGCAAACTCGTGGGGAAGAGAATGTAAAGATCAATTGATCGGACGGACTAACGGCGAGAGAATCGGTATGGTTAGATTATAAATCAGTCAATAGCGTATTCGGTTCTAGTTATATACTATAGTCCGAGGAAACGGCAAAGTGACAAGTGGTACGAAGTATTTGAGGAGATATTACCTCTTAGACAACCGGTAAACAAAAAATAGTCAGGGAGAACATGGTGATACATCCCGTGATGTGGCAACATCTTAGACAATTACCACCTATCAGACAAATATCTTGTCAGACGACTCCAAATCTGACGAATTGTTGTGATTGCAATTCCCTCACAAACTTCAAAGTAGGATACATTCTTAAAGTACCCATAGGTGTATGGATCACGGTATCGGCAGTATTATCATTAGCAACCACGCTAATAGCTATGGGCATTTGGACCAAGCTGTATTTTAAAAAAAGCTATAAACGCCTTCGAAGGAGTGCTGATGTCGAAATTATGACAATTACAGACTCCCCGAGGGAAAAATCATATATGAATATTTATATATATATATATATATATATATATATATATATATATATATATATATATATATATATATATATATATATATATATATATATATATATATATATATATTAAAATCTATATTTATGTAGATCTCCAGGTAGCAATAAAATTTAGCATATGTAGTTCTTTTATAAGAAGACTCATGCATATCTTTTCAGCCTATTAGGGCATATTAGTATATCTGATATTTTGGTTAATCATTTTTATTTCAGAAATGTAGGGCCATCAAATATCCCAATATCAAGGAAGACATAGCATTTTATGTGCTAACACCCTACTCAAGGAGAAGTTGATTTATAAAAATTTTGTTAGGGGGAAGACTTGTTGGGGTTCAATAGGAGCCAGAATAAGGACATAAAGAGATTTTAGGAAAGGTGGTCAATCCTGAGTTGCATTTTGGATTGAATTTGTGAATGTGATTAACTTGGTGAATTGATTTTTAATTGATTTGTTTTTATGGTTATGAATTATAATTGATAGAAAAGAAAAGAAAGTTAAAGTTTTATGTCAGTTCGAAATTAGCAAACGTTTGATCCTTTTACTGAAAGTGAAGATAGACGGTCTTATCGGAATCTATATAAATCTTATATGTCGAGTATATCAGAAAGAGCTCCTTTTTTAAAAAGTTTGATCCATCAAATAAAAAAACGGTCTTATCGAAATCTATATAAATCTTATATGTCGAGTATATCAGAAAGAGCTCCTATTTTAGAAAGTTTGATCCATCAAATAGAAAACATATATGGTCTTGCCAGTAATCTTCACGTAGAAGGTGCGACAGATGAATTAAAATCATCACCAGTGCGTCGAATGTTATGGTTAATTATTATAATCGACTTAGTGATATGTGTTCTTCTTTGGATAATATATTTGCAGCAACATTCACCTCTTATTGACAATTTGAAAAAGGAAGTTCTCAATTATACTTTTAACAATTCATTATTCGATATGACCGTTTTATCCGGTTGTAGGTTTTTGTATTTAGAAATCGATTATGGTTGTGTTAAATCACAATTTCCTTGGTATATTCCTGTATCTACATTAATTACCAGTGTGTTGTCCATTATTAAACTGGTTCTTAATATGGTTAATGATCGTGTTGTATATAAATATTTAATGATAATTCTTTCATTTATTGCCGCATGGATTGAAACAATATTTTTAATTTACCGTGTTTTGCCAAAAGAAAAAGTAGTTGAAAGGACCATGGAACACTATAGATTTGTTTCTCAGCAATAAAGGAATAAATTATATAGTATTTAAAAAATTACTTAAAAATTACTACATTTAGAAATTAAACAAAAATAGTATTTTATTAAATAGGTATACCTATATTTAGTAATTAAATAATTACTATAAATAGAATTATTAACTTTAAATTAATATAAATAGTAATACAAATTTGAGCAGAAGGACAAAAAATTAGATAGACAAATTTGCACCTACAAATTTAGATCGAGAGAAGTAGTCTGAAAAACTCTGAAGAAATTAGAGAGAAATTTAGATTTTAATTAGTATAACTCAAGATATTGATTTGACGAGAAGGCTCACAATAAACCAGATACTAGTGGTGTTATACTCAAAACTAAACAACTGTCTAGCAATCAATATTGATTTAACATATTATCGGAATTTCACTTTGGAAATTATTTTTCTGCTATAATCTACCTATTTTGGGTTTTCTTATAGTTGCTCGTTGGAAATTAATAGCACCGAAGAAATTCGTTAGTGAAGAGATCATTCAATTGAATTCGGTAAATTTTTAATTAACTTTTCTAAATATTCGGGAACTCAGCGTCAGCATACACTTTTGTGGCTGTATCATTTTTGGGTATTAGTTAAATTCTTATCCGCTTCTAGGATTAAGACTATCGCGCTTAAAATCTTGGGAATCACTCTCATCTTTTTCTTTGCACCTACATCGGGTTGTTGGCGCATTTAGGGCCAGCCTTGATTCTTAGAAATAATCTTTAGGGCGGTTTGAATAACCGATATCTGAACGTTAAGCGCCACCAGTTTTGTTTTTATTATTTAATAAGTTTTATAATCTATTTAGTTTGAAATAAATATTTGCAAAAAACCATATCGTTATTTATTTATTTAATAAACATATATCATACACGCAACCAATCAATCTCAGTAGAGTCAAAACTTTATCTGTGTTAGATTGAGTACCGCATTGAACCTAACACAATTAAGCCGTCATTTTTAAGAGCATTTTATTAATTAATCGCATTTAATAAATTGAGTGTCCCTTACTGCGCCATACCTCGTCCTAATCTCCATCAGCTTGTGATACGGATGTGTGTGACGTTTTAGGCATTGGTTTCATTTAGAAAATGACTATTTTCTGCACATATCTTGGTACATGAAGGTGCAAGTCTAATTTCTCTCCCATTCATTACGGCACAAGCAATGTCTTGAAAAAGATCATTTTTTCGTTCTCCTCTGCTCACAGTGGTCATTTGGTGTACCTATTGATTTAGAGAAGTATGTTGGTGATATACCCGCTTCAGCTATATGCTACCTCACCGGGATTGTCCTGCGTTTTTGCACACTTTCTCACCGTTCACTTACTTAGTGTGTATGTTCCTACACGGAAGGTTTATTTAAACCGGGAAATGTGGTAATGGATTCACATTTGACACTCACTCAACTTTCCTAATGTATTTGTATTGCTAGTATATCGTGTAACTTCATAACAGGTTTCCAGTGAGCTCACGCTTCCCATTAGCTCGGAATTCCCGTTACGGATTAATTAACTTTAACTGATTTGTTTTTACGTTAAAATTTTCCGCATGAACCCCTTATTAAATTTTCATTATAATTTTTGAATTTGTCTTTAAATTTGGCGTTCAATCATACACGTTTCCCTGTTCAATATTGATTTTCGATTTTTATTAAATTTTAATTAATTTTGTACTTTTGTTGTTCCGAGCTTTTTATTGATTTTAATAATATTTGTTACACTTTCCTTTTATTCTTTTCCTTAGGTTTTCTAATACTTTTAATACCCACTAATTTCTTTTACAATTTTTTTCTCAACAAATGTGTGTTGTGTGGAGCTTTTTATGCTGTGTTATGTAATTACTGCAAAATGTTTATTTGTTTAACGTTTCTGTCTGTTAAGTAATAAGACCTCATTCACGTTATCTTAAAAGGATAGCTTTCATTTGGAATAATTTTTGAGCGAAAAAAAATGTGATTTTATGTCGCTATTTTTACTAATTTCTATACTTATATTTTACAGCTGATAATATTAAAAAATATATTATCATTATTCCTGCATGTTAGAAAACCACTTAATGTACGTGCCCTTGACATATACGGGCGAACATTATATTTACTTATGATAGTTATGATGTCCTCAACTTCTAAATTCATAAAATAAATCAATAATAATTCAATAAGATATATTTTTCAAAAAAACGCTAAAACGAATATTATTCAAACAAAACTTTACATAACTCTCCCCTTCTTTAAGGAACTGCCCATCTCTTAAGCCATTCAATTCGTCTGAGTTTCTTTGTCGTCCCGTCACTCAATTCCACCTGGTGTTCTGACAAAAACTTTGATATGACAAACGGACCTTCATACTGTAGTCCATCTTTGTCGCGATTTTGTGGTTCTTTCCGAACTAATACTTTCTCCCCCACCGTGAAACATCGATTCGTTCTCTTCTCTGTTTCCATCTCTTTCATTCGTTTAGCTGCTTTCTCACTGTTCTCTCTTACCAATCTATGTATCTCAACTGTATCCAATGTCGTCTGAGGCAATGTTGAATGAAGGTTAATCTTCCTCCCAAAAACAATTTCAAATGGAGAAAATCCCGTCGCGCTCTGTTGTGTCACGTTGATACAAAATTCTACTCGAGGAAGTAACTCCGCCCAATTTCGCTCTCCTAGTCCACCTGCTAATGATGTCGCCAGCAAGTCTCTGACTGTCCGTATTGTTCTCTCAACTAAACCGTTAGATTGATGCTGATATGGTGAACTGAACTGTTGCGTAATACCCAGTCTTCCTAGATTTGTTTTCATAAAACCACTATCGAAGTTCTTCCCTCTGTCTGACAGACAATTTCGCGGTTTTCCGAAACGGTATATCCACTTCTCCAATATGACTTTGAAAATCGATCTCTCGTCTTGTCTCTCCAGTGCGGTCAGACTGACCATTTTGCTAAAACGATCAATGATAACTAGCATATACTTGTACACTCCACCATTCTTCATGTGTGCTATATCAATGACCAACTGCTCTAAAAATTCTGAACTTATTATCGGCAACAATCGTTCGTTTGTCTTCTCCTGCACTATTTTCCTTCTGCAGCATATCTCACATACTCTCAAACAGTTTTGTATAGTTTCTTGCATGTTTGGCCAAAAAAATATGTTGCTCATATAGCTAATTAATTTCTTTACTCCAATGTGACACATTTCAGTATGTATTCCTTTAACTAACGTATTTGAGTAGTCTATCGGCACAGGATGACATCTTTACCATTCTTCTCTAATAATAAAAACCCATCTTCTAATTTTATGTTGTTATGCAAATTGAAAGGAAATTTCTTTTTATTCAAGTCATCTTTTTTCTCTTCTCCCTGTAACACTCTTGTCATGTGAATGAAATCTACATCATCTTGTTGCTTTTCTAAGAGTTTAGTCATCGACTCAGTCTTCTGTAATGAGCTGATATGTCTTACTCTGGCTTTTTCTTCTTTTGCGTCTTCATGTCTAGTCTGGCATTGTGCACATAGCATCCCTTTAATCCTTGATATTCCGTCCGCATTTCCATGTTCCTCTCCTTTCCTGTATTGAAGATCGAAATCATATCCGGAAAGGTTGGCTAGCCAGGTTTGAAATTGCGGGCTTATCGGTTTTTTTGTGTATCTCATGAAAACCAACGCCTTGTGATCCGTTCGTACTACAAATGACTTTCCGTATAGATATTGTTTAAAATACATTACATATTCGTGTATAGCAAGTAACTCCTTCCTAGTCACACAATAACCTTTTTCATGTGCGGTCAAGTGTCTCGACCCATATGCAATTACTACTTCAGTACCATCTTCTTTAGCTTGACATAAAACTGCTCCGATGGCCCCAAAACTAGCGTCTGTATCCAGAATAAAGTTTCTATCCATTCTTGGGTAATCTAGAATTGGAGCTTCACACAACTTTGTTTTAAGTAATTCAAAACTATTGTTGCAATCTTCTGACCAATTAATCTTTTTCTCACAGCCGGACGTAGCTGCATGTAGAGGTTCCGCAATTTTCGCATAGTCTTTTATAAACTTCCTATAGTAATTGGTCATACCTAAAAAGGATCTTAATTGTTTGGCGCATACTGGTATTTCTGCATCTTGAATCTCTTTAATCTTCTTGTCGTTCGTTTTTATCCCACTTGCACTTACAGTGTGCCCTAGGAATGTCAATTCTTCTTTATACAGATTACATTTTTCTGGGTTAATTCTCAACCCCGCTAGTTGAATTCTTCTGAATACTTCCTCTAATCGGTTATTGTGTTCCTCTATGTCTTTTCCATAGACAAGAATGTCGTCGAGGTAGACAACAACACCCTTAAATAATATTCCATCCAACATTGAGTGCATCATTCTTTGAAACGTCGCAGGGGCTGTTGCTAGTCCAAAAGGAAGTCGGTTAAAACAAAACTGTCCTTGCCTTGTACTGAAAGCCGTGACCTCTTGAATTTCCTTCGCCATTCCAACTTGATAATATGCTTGACCTAGATCGATGGATGTGAAATATTTTGAATCTGCCAGACAATCCAGTAGAAATCGTGTATCTGGCATTGGAAAAGATATCTTTTCAGTGATCGCATTCAACCCTCTATAGTCGACACACATCCTTATTGATCCATCTTTCTTAGCCACAATCACTAGTGGCGCGTTCCATGCACTTTTGCATTTTCTAATAACTCTCGCTTCTAATAAGTTTGTGACAAGTTCGTCAAGCTTTTGTTCTAAATGCATTGGTTGTCTTCTTGGCTGTAACATTACAGGCCCACCTACTATATTCATTTCATGCTGAACAACTTTCGTAAACCCGAGATCAAAAGTTGAAGCCATAAAAATACCTTTGAACTTCCGTAGCAATATGTCTAACTGTTCATTCTTCCTGTCTCCAAGCATTAATAATGCTTTCTCTTCTCGTTGTGAGTCCACATATGTCCTCCATACTTGTGACGCTTCAATATTGTCTACCTCTACCAGTTGAATACCAAATCTCTCCATTGTATCTACACCCCCAATGAAATCTGGACGTATATCTTTGACAACTATAACATTAATAATTCTTTTTTTCCCATTCCAATCAGCTTTTATCGTCATTGCTCCTAACGGTCTTTCCATTCCCGTCGAAAATACTCCACAAAGAGAAATTGTGCTCTGCTTCAACCTCGGTTTCCCGATCTTTGTCCAACTTTTTTCACTCATAACTGATACTGACGCTCCAGAGTCCCAAAGCATGTCTATCGCCGTCATGTTTATTACAATCTTACTCCACTTTCTTCTGTCTGTCGTCTCATACATCTTCTGCATCATGTCTTCATTTCGCTTCTTTCTACTGATTATTGTGTCGACCCCACTGACGAAATGAAAGCAATGGGATCGTCCTTGTTTTTTGGTTTATCCATTGATTTTTTTATCGTTTCTTCGTAATTACTGTATAAATCTTCTGTAAAATCACCATTATTTCTTTCGTGATCTTCTTCGTAAATACATGCCACTCTCTTCTGATATCCATTTCTATTTTTAAGCAAAAAACAATCTCTGAATCCATGACCTTCTTTTCCACAGATTAGACATTTGTCTTTCATAGGACATTCAAAACGCCGGTGCCCTTTTTCTCCACAACAAAAACACTGACCTGGTGTCAGTTTCACTGGATGAGGCGAATCTCTTCCTTTGCTGTCATTAAATAACCTTCTTGCAATATCTTTAAGCGATATTGTAGGTATTCTTCTCTCTGGTTCTCCTGTCTCATATCGTCCTCTATACCGCTCATTTTCATTCTTGTCTTCATTTACAATTGGTACAAACCGACCATTACCAGGTCTATTCCTCTCATGATTAATCTCTCGGTGTTCGTCGCGTTGATGTGCAGTTGTCTTCACAATTGTTCTTTGGTCTCGTCTACCCTCGAATTTACCATTTTTCATCACTGATGCGTAGGAGTCTCTTCTTATGGCATCAATATTGAATTTATTGTCATTCGTCATCTCGATCTTCTCCTGAATTTTTGCCATATCCCTGGCATCTTCAAAACTTGTCACTTTCCCTGATAAGAATATTTCTTTTACTCTATCGTCTTTCGCTCTGTTTGAGATAATGTCTCGAACAATCTGTTCATCAGACATTCCAGAGCTAAATACACTTTTAACTAAACTTCTTACTCGTATTTCGAAGACTTGGAATCTTTCATCTCTCTCTTGCTGAATTTGAGCTAGTTCTACAATCTTGTTAGTAATGGTTTTCCTTACTGTAAAAGTTTCTATAAACCACTCTTTTGCCATTTCATCGGTCATCTTCGCTATTTTCGCCGCTTCCCATAACATTGATGCCGCATCTGTCAACAAAAGATCCAATGCGTCTACTAGACTTTGATCTTCTATTCTCAGCCATTCCATAATATCCTTTAGCCAAAGTTCGGCTTCAGATCCAACTTTTCCGTCAAACTTTCTGACATTAAAATTTAGCATCTCACGTGCTTGTTTTGACAAGGAATCTAACATATTCTTAGTTCCTTTCTTTTTTCCTATCGCATTGATTTCCTTGGCGTGGTCGCCAGTTATGATGTCCTCAACTTCTAAATTCATAAAATAAATCAATAATAATTCAATAAGATATATTTTTCAAAAAAACGCTAAAACGAATATTATTCAAACAAAACTTTACATAACTATGATATTTACGTATAGCGTGTTTATAACGTGTTGTTTGAATTGTTTAATTATTTAATTTTTTTGAATTACTTTCTTTATTATATTATTTTTATTATATTATTACACAAAATTCAAAATAAATGTGTACATTAAGTGGTTAACAGTTGTTATTATTAAAAAATATATTATAAAGTGATGATTTTTTTATGGGTTACAGTATTAAATGTTAAATAATTAAATGATAATTTAAGTATTTTGCTGGGAAGTATATATTTAAGAAAATGAAAGAATTTTCAACTATAAAAATATTATTTATCAATTTCCTGTACCTTTTTCCATAATGGTTAAATCATAAACTAAATCAAAAATCTTTATGAGGAATTTTAAAATTTTTTTAAATTAAATTCCCCTTAATATTCAAAACTAGGTCATAGAAACTTACGTTTATAAATAATATCGTAAAATATTCATAAATAAAGTCATTATTACTTTGAGTTTTCATTATTATGACAACAGATTTAACTTTAGATAAAAATAAATATCCACCAATTTTTTAAGATAAACATTTAAAATTTATCTATGAAATTAATTCTATTTCAAATTTTCAGAGCAAAATAACTAACAAATCTATTATTAAAATTGAAAATAACGGTGTAATAAAGAAAATGTACTTTAAATAGTTTAGTTTAAATAATACTTCAGATATAAATTTAAAATTAATAAAAATTGTTATTTTTAATGAATTATTATTTTTTTGAAAATGAATGATGATATTAATCGGATTATGAAATGTCTAACATTGTCAGTACATGAAAATGAAGTAATTACTTTTTCAAATTTAATTAATGACATTTTAGTTATTAAAAGTTTTTAAAAAATGATTTTAAATCCACATATTTATTAAGATTACGAATCTCCAAAGTTTATCATGGGCTATAAACAAATTAGAAAATTTTCCAATGACTTTTGATGTATTGGATCAATCCAGAATTGGCCAAACATTGCAATCAGTTCGTCATTCAAAAAAGATCTCAGCCGATATCAGTGAACGAATCAGATATCTAATCAAGTGTTGGCGTCGATTGCTCGATGTCAATTGCCAATCAATCATTCCAAATGAAATCCGAAAAGGTTTCTCTTCAGTTAAACCACCTGAAATGAATGGAATTAAAAATGGTTATATCAAAGAAAAAATTTCATCAGACATAAAAAATCTTAATGGAATTAATCACACGAATTCTCTCGAAATAATAAATCATTCTGAAAATGAAAGAGTTCCCATATCAGATCAAAATACTAATAAAACTGATGAAATTAATTCTACAGAAATTATTGAGAAAGAAGCATCGGAAAATGAATTGCCTAATTGTAATGAAAATCAACAAATTAAAGAAAGTGTTTTAATAGAAAATAGCATTTGCAATGAATCGTTGGAGTTGGAAATTACTGCAAAAATCACATCAGAACAAAACCCAATTATTGAACCGGTTCCTGAAAATGTTACACTCGATGGTTCATTTAACAGTCAAACGAACCAAGAAAATATTTGCCAGGAAATCGAGCAACCGAATTTGAGTGGGGTCGTTGATGAAAATGTCGCTTTAAATAGCGAATCAAAATCGACCAATCGAAATCAACTCGGTAAACCGAAACTGAAATCCACGAAAGAATTGCTAGCCGATTTTTCTAATCTCATCGATACCGACACGAAAAACAAAATCCTTTTGGACAAAATCACCCAAGAAGATGACGATCCTGTTTCTTATCATCCAGAAGAGTACAAATTACGGGAAATTATCCAACAGAAACATCTTTTCGTTGAATCCCCGACAAAAATCACACTAGACGAGAAACAGGAAGAGGAACGAGAAATCAATGAAGAAATCGACAGAGTCATTGAACGAGTAATCGAAACAAAAAAAGAAACGAAATGCGACAAACTGCTGAAGAGATTCCAATCAATTTGTGGAATCCAGCCGACCCTCATCCTAAAACCAATGGTTCCCTGGAAAAATCTCAAACGAGGAATCGATTGCTCATCGCCTTACATCAAACTGTCGAAAGTCAGAAAAATCGACGAATCCGAAAACCAACCGAAATACTCAATTGCCGATATCAACGATCTTTTGCAGACATTCGAAATGCGTGCCCAGCGAAAAGACTTGATAACTGCGGCAATCCAAGAACGAAAAGAAATCAAAATCGTCGACAACACTCAATCGATAACCGATTTGTCATTAAAACTCAAATTGAAAATACCGCCCCAGCAGCAAAAGAAAATTAAAATACTCAAAATCAAAAAACGAAAAAAGAAAAAGAAGAAAAAGAAACAACCTAAACCAAAAATCGTTATTAAAAAACCCCGTAAACCAGTAGTGAAACCGAAACCTCCGATAACAAATTTCCTGGACGACTTTCCTAAATTGCCGGAATTGATGGAAAGAGTTGAGGAAATAATTGATGAAGATTTTTCAATTAATCGACAAGAATTTCTCGATTCCGATGACCACATCAATCGGTTCACTTACGAAACCGTTGAAGGTTATAACTGCACCAAACATACTCAATCATCAGAATTGTTAAAATTGACCCAAATGTATTCCTTGTTAATTGATGATAATTATCTTCACGTTTTCCCTTGGGTCGATTTGGAATATCCAGTCAAATCGACGTTTTCATCCGAAGCCGATCAAATCATCCAAACTGCTCTAGATTTATCGCAATTGTATTCTTGATAGGCCTTCTCCCGAGAAGAGTCTAAGAAAAATGCATTTAATGACCGATTTTAGTAATATTTTTCAATCTCCAAGCATCTATAAATTTGTATAGAAAGATTATTCAAATCCTGTATCTATATGTTGTCAATTTTGTACAAGGTTTTTTAATATGAAAATAAAGATTTTATTTTTCTTTCTGGTTTTTATTGATACATACAGCGGTAATATTCTGGTTTGGACGATATTTATAAGTAATCTGAGATGTTTACATCTTGTTTTTCACTACTGAATCAACTTTGTTCATTTTGGATTATTTTGTCATTGTTGCACAGATTTTGGTTTTTTTCATTCGGTAAGCATCCGCATCATTAATGATATTAACCATTTCCAAATTTCTAATCCTCACATTCTCCTAGTATTACTGATTAATTATCATCGACTACATTATTGATAAATTAATATTTATTTAAAAACTTATTCAATATAAGCCATCTTTCATTCCACTTTTACCGAACCCCGCCGTACAACCTCCAATAACATTTGTCCATTAAAGCAAATATAAAAATATGAGCTGATTTTTTAAAATTTTATTCACAATTTTGCTCTAATAAACAAAACACTTGTGTGAATGAGTTGCTTAAGTAGCATTCAATGTCCAGTGGGGTGACGCATCTGACGCATGCCATTTACTCTTGATAAATGCACAAAGCGGAATGAACAAACTCGAGAACCAACAAATATAAATGATAAATTTATTATATAATATATTATTTAAGAGAATTCGTAACAAATTGATATAAAATACAAGTTTCATTCCAAGCAAAATAAAATCATAATTTTTAGGAAAATTAAATTCAAATTCCCAACTAATTGAACAGAAATTGCCGTAAAAGAGATTTTTTATTTAAACTATCATATCAAATTCTTTCTACAAAATAATTGGAAAATCCGAAAAATATTTCAAAAAATCAAAATATAATAACATTCCAAATTGTTGGTCATCATTATTGAAACAAAAAATCTTAAATTAAATGGTTAAAAATTACAGTTGTCGTAAAAATTAAAATGTTTAATTTAATTTTCAAAAATTAAGCAGATTAAAAATGGTGAAAAATTGAAAATAATTTGCCTGAATCAACATTACATACAAATCAAACGTACTAACCTCATTTGTTAGCCAATCAATTTTGAACACGTAATAAGCATGGATAGAATATTTTTTTTCAAATGCACACACAATTGATTGTCCATTTCAAATCGATTACTAGCTTAGAAATTAAGTAGGTGAATAATGACGTTACTTATCCATGATTCTTAATTAATGTTTTATTAAAAATGCCTTGATAATAATGATACCAAAAGTGCACCAAAGTACAATTATTAGTGGCCTTAATGACATTAAATAAAAGCTTCAATAATAAAAAAATTAACCAATAATAAAGGTGTGTGTGTCATTAACAAATATGACAATAAATAAGGGTATTAATAGTAAGTCGAAACTACATTTGAAATATAATAAACAATTACGAATGTTTCCGAATAAATTTTTGATGTTTATCACAATTAAATATCTAAGTTAATTAATTTTTTTTGTACTAAAAATTGTTTTACTGCTAAAAGAATTACATAAAATTAGTAGTATAGTTTTTGGCTAACAAAGCCAATATGAAGTCATCAAGTTCTACCCCTTTAAAAATCTCTGGCTTATTTATTTAATTATTTAAACCCGATGCCAGAAATGCACCAATCAGACTCGTAGCGGCTAACAACTGTAGCATAAAAGTACATGTTTTGACCACTAGATGGGTACTGGTCGTAAGGGTATTGGTCACACTAAACCCCCACCTACCAATTAACTAGTTACCTTGTGTTGGGCTAGAACTGATTTCTAGACCCAAAATACTAATTATGACTGAAACGTGTAGGAACACAGCAAGTAAAAAGCAAAAAGTATAGTTAAATATTAAAACCTACACCAAATAAACAATATTAACTAAAGGAGAAAGCAACAAAAACATAAACAAAGAAATTAAATAAAATTATACAGAAGCAAGAAGTGATGCAAAAATCTAACTCGAAAACGACCAAACAAACATAGAATTACCCAAAAGCAAACGCGAATAACTTAAAAGACGATAAAAACAGTAAAACATTCCAGAAAAACCCAGAACATTCTATAAAATGGCGATGACCATCACAAAAGTCATTTAGAACAATAAAAGTTAAGCAAAATAAATAATTTAGTATTAAAATATAAAATCTCAAAAAGAAATTCATAAAAACATCAGTTAAAATAAAAATTAAATTAAAAGTAAAATAGAATGTTCTGGAACCGTTCCAAATCCATCATGGACGGCAAATTAACGAAAAATAATTAAAAAATAAATTTTTAAAAATAAAAACAAAAATTATGGCACAAAAATCGCCATTAAAAATAGCAAAATCGTAAAATAGAAAATTCTGGAATAAAAAGAATTCGAGTTTGTTTTAATGCATCAATACATACACGTGTACAAAATAGGTATATATACCGACACGTTTCGGTCATAAAGGAGAACTTTATGCCAATATTTTTCTAAAATTTTGTTCGAAGAATCATTAGTAAGTTTTAGCTTATTATAATTTTATGGAATGTAATCATATTAATGTTATCCTTTGTTTATTAAAGATAATTTTTTTTTAATCTTTTGTGTTTAGTAATCCTCGACGGATCAGCGGCGTCCGAGCACGTCTCTGATCGGTCCTGCTTTTAATTTTAAAATTGTTGCCAACATGCACTATCGATATTATATTGATCATTATTATAGATTTTTTTTTTGTTCGGGTCCTTCGGAGGTCGAACTACTTCATGGTCCTGCCATGGAGTTAGGTCGAGGAAAACCTCCGTCTGACTCTTGGTATTTATGTAAGGTCAACCGTAAATGGTTGACTCCACACATAACACTAAGGTTTGTGGAAGTGGTCACAGTGGGGCCATGGAAGCAATATTCTTCCCGACCTTTTGCTTAATACACAATTAAAATCAACATTTAAAATGCTGAACAAATCACTCTACACTAAGGTCTTAATATGAGTAGAACTCATACCTAAACTTACACAATTCTGCACTCACACTCATGTAGTTGGTTGATCAGCAATAGCAATCTCAGTTATACCTAGACATATGCCGAATTGGATTTTGTAATAGGAATTTATGATAAAGTAATAGAAATAAGAGAGATATTCGGCATACGTATAAGTATAACTTAATCTGGATAGGTTAATTCAATGTAAATATAACTATTCTAAATCCGAAAGGTTAAATTTCGAATTCCCACTTTAAAATCTTCATGAATGTATAAGACTTAGTCATAATTCATATAAATAACTATATGATCCTAGATATAATTATATTGATCAGTAATGGATAAATCCCGATTAAAATTCTAGATTTGGTTTTTAGGAATTTTTATAACTAATGTGAACTTCAGGAAATATAGTTTGGGAATAGTAAATCCTGACTAGAAATTATAAAATTTGTATATAAGAATTTTTTTTATTATATATAAATGTAGAACTTCAGGAAATATAATTTATGAATAGATACCAACAAACCGAAGATATTTTTGGGTAACTAAGATGATCCCATAGAAGCAACTCATAAAAAGTCATGTAGAACCGACTAGAAGTTCCTAACCGGTAAAGTACAAAAAATTATAAATATAAAATCGGAAAGTATGAAACCCAAAATCGTAAATTATTAAATATAAAATTATAAAAGATATAACTATGAATTATAAAATCGAAGTTTCTAAAGTGTACGGTATAAAGTTGCACCTTATAAAACATCGAATTTTAAAGTATGGGACATGAAATCGTAGGTTATCAAACATAAATGTATATATCAATTATAATATCTAACTTCCGAAATTGCAAAACATAAAATCATAGCTTAATAAATATAAAACTATAAAGTATAAATAGAAAATTGTGAATAATTAAATATAAAAATTATTATTATTATTAGTCTTATTATCATTATTATCCTTACTGTGGTTATTATTATTACTATTAGAACATAAAATCATAGCTTAATAAATATAAAACTATAAAGTATAAATAGAAAATTGTGAATAATTAAATCTAAAAATTATTATTATTATTAGTCTTATTATCATTATTATCCTTACTGTGGTTATTATTATTACTATTAGTATGAGTACTACTAGTATCATTATTATCTGTATCAATATTACTACTATTATTATTACTATTATTATTACTATCATTATCTTTACCATCATCTTATTTACTAGTGTCATCATCATTAACACTATTAATACTATAATTATTATTAATCCCCTTAGTAATATTATATCAGTAAAATAATTTTTCTCATTTCTTCTGAAAATAAAATTTAAAACAAAATTATTGATTTTAGGATTCCCTATCGCTAAATTTAGCGACACTAAAACCACCTTCCAATAAAATCACGGAAATTCCCTAAATTCTAATTTTAGTAACACCCCCCCCCCCTCGGAAAACCACCTCCATATCACTAATTTGAGATATATATATATATATATATATATATATATATATATGTGTGTGTATATATATATGTATAATGTATCTATAGGTGTATGTGTGTGTATATATACATTATATAAGTGTGGGTGTGTGTGTGAATGTAGAAGTATACATGCGTGGTTCTGAGTATATCCCCATAAATCTACAAAGTGACCTTCGGGATCTCAAAGCGGAATCATGACCACCACCCCTTCTAGGAAATGAAATAAAGGTACGACAATTCATTTAAGTCAACGCATTAAAGAAATTCATTAAATTATTAGAAAATTAAGCGATTCGAAATCAAATAAACATTAAAGAAAGTCACAAATTAAGCGCATTCGAAATCAAATAAACATTAAAGAAAGTCACAAATTAAGCGCATTCGAAATCAAATAAACATTAAAGAAAGTCATAAATTTTATTAGAATTAACAAATATACCTTTAACAAAAATAAAAAGTCAAATTATAGCCTAAATTAGAAATATTCCTAATATTTCCATCTAGATAGTCGTAGTCAGGTAGCTTATGGCGATCACCGCTAAGAGGATCGGTTGGTGGAGCTGACCTTGATAATCGATCCATTGTAACTCCTGGAATAAGTATAAACTCAATAGTGAGGGAAATTTCCAAATTTTCCCATTGGTGTAGTAACTCGTTAACACAAGAGAGCTTAATATATTGAGTACCGATGACAGTAGCTTCGAAAAGTCGGCCGGGCGCTGATGTTGCTGGAATACTATTCTAAAATTCATAATATGAATATTTATCAATGTAAAACAATAACCTTACTACATTAAACTAATTAGATTATAGGCATCCGTTCAAAATTATGGGTTAATATCCACAAAAATTGCTAGAATAAAACAAATAATTGTTTATAACCAATTTCATTAGTATTAATTATAATTAAAAATATAGTGATGAATCAAGCCCAATTTTATGTTAGCAGTATTGGTATTAATCATAATAAATTTTGTAGTTAATTAAAATGTATTGATGAATTAACCCAGATTTTAGGTTAGTAGTATTAGTGCTAATTATAACGAACCTAGTAGTTAATTAAGAATATATTGATAAATCCAATCCAGATGGTAGGTTAGCAGCATTAGGATTAATTATCCTAAATCCAGTAGCTAAAGTATTGTGTCCATATGTTCTATTGTGACATCAATGTATAAGTCACATGGGTTATGCTCGATCTTAATAGTTATACTGCAGGTATGTCCCAATCAAACTATAGCAGCGACGAGGAAGCCAACCAGCAAATGATCACTCGACTCCGGTCCCGGTACGTCTGGTATCACATCCATCGGTGGAGCCAGGGACGGGACCTGGATTGTTCCAACCGAGTAATCCGGACAGGCCCCGAAGTAGATGCCCCGGCCTGGGTAAAGGTAGAGCCGGAGAATAACCGGTTACAGGAGGCCCGAGATCAAGCGGCCTGGGATGTGGAAGCCGCTCAGATGCGACTCAAGAGGATCGAGTTGCGAATCCAAGCCGAAAAGGAAGGAAAAACCGTGGAAGACCTAGAGGAGGCCGAGGCAACCCCGCGGAAGAGGGGAAGGCCTCGCAAGCGACTGAACTAACTCATCGCCAAAATTTTTGCAAAATTATTATTCAATTGTGACTTAATTAAACTTTAATTATTACAGTCTTTTTAATAAATTATCTTGTGTATTGCGTGCTTAACATCTGAATCTATGTTTATTTATAATATTGATTTTATTTTATAATTGAATGGATAATATGCTGTAAGAATATAATCGTTGAATTTATCTAGTGTTCAAACTATTGGAAAATTTGCGAAAGGATAGGGAAGAAGCCCAAAAACAGGCCGAGGAGCTCCGCATACGGGTAGACAAGCTCAAGGGACGGTGCCGGGAACTAGAAAGCACCTGGTTTAGTCCCGAGGACATGAAAAAGAAGGTGGCGCTGGTCCTTCAACTGCAGACGCAAGCTGCGCAGGATCAGATGGAGATCCGGGCACTGAAGCTCCAGCTCCGCGCGTTAGAAACCGAGCGCAACGAACAAGTAGTTCATGGAGCCGCCATAAGCCAAATCCGGCCGTTGTCCGTGGAACTAGCCGCTATATACCCCCGGCCGCGAAAGAGAAACCCAAAAGGAAGCGGTTAGGCCGAAATATTCGGGAAAAATTGAAGAAAGCTAGACTGGCCGAATACGAGCGGCAAGCAAACTCGTCACTAGCAGCCACAACGGAACTGGCCAGTCCCACCAATAAGCCTGTTTGAACTCATATTCGATTTTAGGTGTTTTGTCGTATTTGTATGTATTATTGTAGTCTGCAAATAATATGTTCCTTGTTAAATTAATGCACATTTGTAGTGATAGAATGATGACTAGTATAGTTTATGATTGCCTGGAAAATGAGAATTGGTGCATAAGGTTGGGAAAATAATTTTGATAAAGGGACCTGAGAAATCGGACATACACCTTCTATCGGTAGTCCGTGAACCCATGGAGTGCTCGACAATTATAGTGCTTTGATGCGCTCACTTTTTGCGAGTACTCAACCCTTGGTACAGTACCAACGTTGATCACTCAACGGGTACCAAGCGGAAAAACAACGTTGTATCCTGGGTTACGCTGGTAACAGCACTTAAACATTCAACCACCAGTAACCCACCATACAAATTTGGGGGCTCAGCCGGGATGTGAAAATTTAATTGGTGAAAGAACCCGAGAATAGATATAATGGAGAGAGTAAAAGCTGATATAAAGTGATATGCATTCAAGAACGAGAAAATTGTTTTCCCAAACATTTAAACTTAGTACATGGATGTATGAATATGATAAAATGTATGTGGAATGTATAAATGAGTGATGGAAGTTTTGAAGTTTGCCAACATATGAATATACTGGAAGTGAGTATGAGAACACTGTACGAATAGCGTAGTAATAGAATGAATGATGACAAACAAAAATTAAAACGAAAACAAAAATATAATAAAAATTGTAAATAATAACGATTAATAAAATGTAAATATATGGAAATAATGAAAATTTAAAAATAGGGAAAAAGGGGGGATAGCACGCTAAAAAAATTGGAACAAATGAACAACGTAATTAAACTTAATAGGGTAATAACGAATGGGATATGGGTTATATATAATGAACGATTATAATAAAATCACAAAGTCATGAGAGAAATTTGCGCGGGATAGAACATTAAACTGAGGGAGACGGGGTTGATAAGAGTGATAAGTAGAATGTAAAGGTTTAGTGAAGCACTAATAAAATAAGGTATTCTGGATATTAGAGGGAAAAATGATAAAGGGGGAAAATGACGCGGAATATTAATAAAAAGAGAACTTTAATTAATATTAATTAGATGGAATCAACCGGCTACATTATAAAGAGACTCGAGAAATTCGTAAATTTAACACACAATTCGCTACAACGACTAAATCGCAAAGCGGACCAGTTGATGAAAATCCAAGACGAGATGAGCTTGAATCCAAGACCGCAAGCTGAGGAAATATGTGTAATGATGAAAATAGCAACACCCAATGCAGAATTGACCACTAAAAGAGTTTATCAAATTCAAAATTTACGATTAGATAATGCCAAATTCAACATCAAATGGCAGGAGATAATGATGAAAATGGAGACGATCGAAGAAGAAATTAAAGAAGCGATCGAACGTCAAGTGAAAGATTTTAGAAAATGCTTCATATGCAGAACCAATGAAATACGAGTAATGACGATCCCATGTGGTCATTTATGCTACTGCGAGAATTGCGCAGAAAAAATTAAACGATGCAACGTATGCGATACGAATGTTAGAGAAAAAATTGTAATATACCTCCCGTAAGGAGATATTGTCAAATAAATTTCTTGTGAATGAATATGAAGTGATAAAATTATTAAATTATATTAAAAGTCCATTATAGCAACCGAAAGGTATAAAACATACGATGAACATAGACATATAAAGGACACAAAATACGTTAAATAAATAGACAAGCAACACAGCAATTAGAACTAAAATCAAAATTGAATGCAGGACTGATCATAGTCGTATGAATGAGCTGGTCGATAAGATCAGTACGATTTTTACTTCCAATTTTCTTTTCTTCCTGTTTTATTATTTTGGCATAAAGAGATACGATAATGAGGGGATGACAAGTGAATCGTCCTTACGACACTTGCCCGGATGGGGAAATCCTGATCACCCTGATGAGAGAATGTAGTAGGATCCATCGCAAATGTTGGGGAGTTTCTGTCGAGTGACTGATCACCACTTGTGGGAAATGAACCAACGCGATTATTATATTTTTTTGTCTGGGAGACTGGGACTAACTAAAAGGGTAGATAAAATGGAAAAATAAAAATAAAAATTGAAAAGCGCGCGCTAAATGTTAAAAAATTTAATCCGAGAGCAGCTGCGGATTTGAAGAAACCGTTTTTGGACTTCAAATCAGATGAGGAATAATGATTTTTCCCTAGCGGGTGATGAGGCACCCGAGTACAGCGGCTAACCACCGGACTGTAGTGTCCAGGAGATTATCAGCCAAGGGACTGATGATGCTGGATCACCCAATACAAAAACCCGGATACCACACCGAGTATTGGGCGCATTTTTTCTGAGTTGCTAGCGGGACTTGATACAAAAACCCGGAATGGTAACGGGCGAGGGAGACCTAGTTACCCACACCGAGTATTAAGGAGCCCAGTGAAACGGTTGTGAGATGCGAGTCAACCGGTAAAGGACTCGTACTCAATAGGCAACCAAGATTGGACCAGTTGTGAGGCGGAGGACCGAAAGTCAACTGCATATCCAATTTCCTTTTATCTTCACTAGTCGGGAGATCTGGTTCATCACCTTCGAGAATCACGATCAAGGCGATTAGGTATTTCCGTGTTTTTTAAATCCTGATAGATAGGATGTTTTTTCTTCGTGAGTATTGCTAGCAGGGGTCGGTACAAAACCCGGATGCCCACACCGAGTACCGATAGGCCCAGTGAAACGGCGATGAGATTAGAGTTACCGGTATTAGACTCTTTTCAATAAGCGGCCAAGAATTGAGCCAGTTGTGAGGCCTCAGCAGATTAGGGATTTGAGTAGGAGGAGCCTCGAATTTTTAATTAGTCCGAAAGTCAACTGTTAACTCAATTTAATCGCGGTAGGGACGATAGTAGGTGTAAAAACCGAAGGCGTCTGGGGGTTGGAGAAACCTCAATTAGGGCATTTGAAACCGGTCAGGGACCGAAGACCGCGAATACGGCGTAATGGTGTAAAAGCCCAGGCGTCTAGGAGTCGTAAAAGACTTCAATTTTGATTAAACCGGCCGGAAGCCGATGCCGACGCGGAGGTCTAACAAACCAAAGCGTTGATGGGTAATAGTAGATTATATGGCGTAATGGTGTAAAAGCCCAGGCGTCTAGGAGTCGTAAAAGACTTCATGAGATTAAAATGAGTTGATTAAGCCAGCCAGGGAGCCGAGGGTAATTGAGTGAAATGATTTAAATGAAATAAAAAGAGTTGATTAAACTGGCCAGGGAGCCGATGGTAAATAAATGTAGATGCAGAGGTCGCGCGAACCAAAGCATCGAGGAGTAACTATGAAATTGATTAAATTGAAATAGATTAAGTGCGACAAATATGTAATGAGTAAAGGAGAATTATGATAAAGCGCCGGCGCAAGCGAAAGTGAAACCAGTTTTTGGATGGGGAAAAGCGAACGAATAGCTAGTAGTGGAATTATTGAATTTTATTTATTAATAATATGTTTATTTTGATATGTATGTGATTGATATTATATTTATATGACGATTATAAAAGGGATAGATAATTGATACGACTATATAGATAATTGATACGAGTTATAGATAATTTAAAATCGACTTAAAATCAAATGGGATGAATGACGAGGAGTGTAGGAAAGCTAGAAAATTAGGAGCCAAGGAACAGTAAAATAAAGGGAAAATGGAAAGTAAATGAAGGGTTAATAAAGAGAATTTATGATATGTACTAGAAGTGTTAATTATTTTAGAATAAAGAAAACAATTCAGAAAGAAATCAAAGAAATCAAGAAAGCAATAGAAATCAAGAAATCAATCAGAAGCGAGAAATCAAAGGAATCAATAAAACCAAATTCAAAGGAATTAGAGAATCGTAAAGATTAAAGTGAGACAATAATTAAAAACATCAAGCTCGATCAACGAAGTAGAAAATTTATCAAAGGACATTAAAAGGAGGAAAAATTGATAGTATAGCTAGCCGAACCAGACGAAAAAGTAAAGGAAACCTCAGTTTATTGGAAAAGAAGAGATACAAAGAGCCAAGAAAAACAGAGAACTACACAAGAAACCAGCATCAGTAGAAACATTATTTGAATCAGACAGCTTAACCAACGAATTTGAGAATAGCGACGATCATAAACGAACCGAATTAGATCCAATAAGCGACGTCGAATCAACTGACGAAGAGGAAAATATATCTGAGACAACAGAGATAACCGTACTGTGCCAAGAGATAATGTCGGACGTAAACACGAACGAACAAAGAGTAACGGACCCACCGGAAATAAGTAATGTGCACGTTAACATTGGAGAATTCAGAGAGAAATTTCGAGGAGAACCATTCGATGGAAATATAAACCAGTTAGAAACATTTATAAAAGAATTTGAAGTATACATTACGATATGTCACTGGCCAGACATAGTCGTACGAGAACGAATACCCCTATATCTAAAGGGAAGCGCCCAAGATGTATATTTAGAGGCAAAATGTGATGCAACAAAATTGAAAACGTGGAAAGAGATCAAGGAGTTTCTAATAAAAACATTCGGCACCGAAAAAGAGGGAAACCGAAAATGTTAGACTTTCTGCATCGAAAGCAGAAATATAACGAATCTAACGCACTATACGCATGCGAATTGAGACGACTAGCACGAGAAGCCTTCGATTCAAATCAACCAGTTCCGGAAGACAAGATAATAGCCGTATTCGTAGATGGCATGAAACGAGAAGATATACGAGCAACCTTGGGATGCCGAGCACCAGAGACGTTGGAAGAAGCACTAAAAATAGCTAACAAATGTGAAACTTACCTAACACCAATACAAGTAGCAGCAATGACAGCAGCCCCAGCAGCTCCAGCAACAACAGCAACAACCACAAACAACCAAGTCAATAATGCAAATCCAGTAATGAATCAATTCATCCCAGGATCGCAACAGTTGTTCAAAACTCCACAAACAAGAAATCAAAACAATGGAGGTAATATTCAAAATTTTACTAATAATTTCAGGAACAACGACATTAACAATCGAACGTGCAACATATGCCAACGACCAGGGCATTGGAGCAATGAATGTTACAGAGCAAGGATGTGCCAAAAGTGTGGGAGAAGAGGCCACACGGAAAATGTTTGCAGAGGACCCATGATGTCTATGGGCAGAGGAGGAACCAGAACCTGCTACAATTGTAATCAGCCTGGACACATGGCAAGAGAATGCACGATGAGAGCCAACCAAATCAACCAGGATCAAACAATCCAGTTCAGAACACACAAATCAACCTCATGCAGGAAATCGAACAATTAAAAGATATGATCCAGCGAATACCGACTAATAACCAACAACAACGAATCAACATGATGCAGAGCACCGAGGAAATCCGGAACCAACCAAGTAAGCAACAACAAGATCAACAGCGAATCGAATGGCAAAGATTGCAAAACGAGGAAGTCAGAGAAATTCAAGAAAGATGGAAACAACGGGAAGCGAATCCCGGAAGAATAAATATGATGAGAGTAACAAATAAAGAGGAATCGTACACTGCGGAGCAGTGTGTTAACAACGACGGGAGTGAACCGATAATAAACAAGGAGATAAAAACGACAAAAGAAAATGAGATTGATCCACAGATAGAATTGAGCAGTGAAGAGAAAATACAATTGATTAAAGAATTTACCAAAGAGGAGAAAGAAAGGAGACAAAAGAGAAATGAGAGTAAAGACGAACCAAAAAGCAATGAGATAGTTACAAAAAATCGAATTCAGAGGGTACTACTACAAAAAATCGAAGACAGAATCAAAAAC
>CAUHTR010007328.1:0-105886 GCA_959609185.1 Schmidtea polychroa
CAATCTACTACAGACATATTTGTGGGCATGAAGCCAAAAAAGATTAATTTAGTGTGAATTTTTGGAATGGGCGCATCGGGTGGCGGTTGACATGGACTAACTGTTGGTAACATTCCTGTTGTCGCAGCAGTTAAAATTTATTTTTCTTCAAATTGTTTTTCTATTGTCTTTTTTTGTGATGTTATTATGTCATATTGAGTATTGACTAATATTATCTTATTTTTCAATGAAACTGAATACTGTGCTCCATTGTTTTCAATGACACGGGATGCGCAAAATTTATACATTGTACCCGAGCGCCGAATACTGCCACTACGCCCATACACACTGGTTCCATATTAGTATATCTCAACGTTCTTAGAACTGAAGATTACGTTATACAAGCCGTTTGTTAAAATTTTTTCAGCTCATCACTGATAGTGTGACATTCTACACTTACTAGTTATTAGCACTCTCAGTGACATCGACTCCCATTGTTATCCACAACTCAGTGAGTCACTACTCAATCATCCTACTATTCTAACTTACTTCCACAAACCTCAACTTCAAAATCAAACTACGTTAGTCAAAGTACTACTAATCTCAGTAAGCGTGGATCGTCTCCATTCATGTGCGATCAATTAACGTAATTGATAGTTACATTGTAGTAACTAGATCAGTTATTCCATAATACAGTTTTGAATATTATCAAAATGGTTGCCATTTGTAAAATTTTCTATTTGGTCATTGAATCGAAAATTATGTAAATTGTTTAGTTTGATAAACAAATCGTCCGTATTTGTAATAGACTGTTTTATATAATTCTCATTTCAAATCCATTAGTAATTATCCAATAATCTGATAAATAGAAAACGCGACTTCATCTTAATCATCTAGCAAAATAGTGAATATTCAATACAACAAACTGTCAGATACATAAATAATGAAAATTTATCAATTTATTATAAAATTATTTCATTTGATAAATCATCAAAATACTGGAAAATTAAAATTAATGACGAAAATCAATCATTTATTTTTCAACAAATCCAAAATGGCTGTCTCCTAAAACGAATAGTTATAATCAATAATAATTTATTATAGAATTATCTATCATACAGTAACAAACCACCAACTATTAGGCCGATAAATAATTCGATTAATTAACGAAAGTTCTTCTATGGGGCTAATTATGTGCATATGTAAATGTTTAACAAGTGTAAATGGAGGCCAATGAAATCCAAATCTTAAGCAAACAAATTATAAATACTTATAAATTTATACTATAAATGTATACCTAACATTTGGAATTTCACCAATACAATTCTTTGATACTTCAATCATTGAAGAAACTTTTAGATGTAAATTTTAAAAATAATTTACAAAAACTTACTCAAATTCTCGTGTGATTTCGTTAATTCTTTGGCACTTGACACCAAATGCTTTTTCGGAATGCATAAATAATGAATTTTTGCAGCAGGTTTAATGTCTTCAAATATAAGAAAATCATCATCCTTAGATGAAACATTATTTTTCACGATGTGCTAAACATACTTCATATATAATTGATGACTCGGCCTTTTTATTAGCAATAGAACAAAATATGCAATTATCTAAAAAATCCGACATTTACTTGAATACAAATTATGCACAAATTATGTATTTAGGACAAAATTACATTTATAACTATATAGATTATTTTTCTAAATTAATACGATGATATTTGTTACTCGAAATTTTCCGTTTATTTTTTAAATGTGTTCTTAAATAAAAATTGTTAAACTTTTAAATTTAATTTTTAATTTTAAATTTTCGAAATACATTTAGCTTAATTTATAACCTAAATATTATTATTAAACATAACTAAAAATAATTTATTTTATTTATTATTAATTGTTTAAAAGTTAGGATTTTCAAAATGAAATATTTTGTTGTTATTTGAAAAATTGATATGCAATAATAATTTTCAGGGTTTTGTGAAGCTAAATGTAACAACTTTTTAGGGTGTTTATGTTTTCATATGAAAAAGACTGTTGAGAGAAAATTATGGTTTAGAATTAAAATATATAAATTAGGCACTTAAGAAAACATTAAAATAAATTAAATTCACTCGTTATTTATGAGCAGATTTTTTAAAATATTAAGCCAAGAAATATTAAACAGTAAGGATAAAATAATTACTGTATTTTCGCGAATACAAGTTGTAAAAGTTGAAATGATTTAAATTAATTCAAAATTAAATTCAAATTTTTCTTTCATTTAAAAGAACAAAATTCTAACAATTGTTAGAAATACCTAATTATAGACAATCACTAGAAACAATTGAATTCTGCTGCAGATTTATATTAATTACCTATAAAAAATAGTAATTTATAATTACTAAAAATATGTTAACCAAATTTTATTTAATATAAATAGAAGTGTTAATTTAGTGTTGAAGAACATAAAAGTTACTAGAGTTAGACAAATTCTTGCAAAAAATGAAGAGTTTGGAGACAAGGTTTCAATTGCATTTCTGAAGTCACTATAAATTTGTAAACACTTTGCGAGTAGAGCAGAAATAGAAAGAACTTGTACAGTGGCGTAGCCAGGGGGGTTAGGGGTTTAAACCCCCCTCCCATTGAATTTTTCATGTAAAAATATTTGTTGAAGTATAAAAATAAAATTACAATAGACGATAGTAATTATTATGCTTATAATTCCCATCTCTTCTTTGGAATGTTACTGTTGACTGTTGTTCACTTGAAAGTAGAAAGTCTTTAATAAATTTGAACTTTTTAATTTTAATGGAATCTTCATTTTCCATTTGTCATAAAAATACAACATTTTAATCTATCAGTCTGATAGTATGAGACATCTTAATTATGATGGGTAGTCGCGCCTTCTGTACCCTCATTCGTATACCTTGAAATGATTGACCATAATATTAATAAATATTTCTCAACTCCAACCCCCCCCCCCTTCATGGCTACGCCACTGACCATGTAGATAGCGAAATAAATCTTGAAGATATTAAAGAAGAGGAAATCAAAGGAGAATTATTAATTGCGTGTTTCTTATACAATTATTCAGATAAAAGTGTTAACCAATTTTGAGTTATCACAGCTCGTTTCAGCGGTTAGAATTAGAAATTTTAATAAACAGAAAGTGGTTTTCGAATTATTTTTCAGTAAATCACTTTCAACATTTTATTAGAATTTGTTATTCAGAGAGGTTGGGTGGGAAACAGTTCAATAAAACTTAGTAAACATTGAACGAATTAACTTAGTTATTTACGTGCTGTGTCTTTGGAGTCAGATAGTGCAAACTGTGTTAAGCGTTAACCTAGCTAAAGAATTCACCAAATTTTATGATTACGCAGAGACAACCTATTTGCTTTTTCTTCAATATAATTTATTATTTCTAGTTTAAATGGAGTTTTATGTGAATTGTGTTGCTCTGGTGGCATTCTTAGTGTTTTTTTGGCTAAGCCCAAAAATATCAATTTCTTTTTCTTTTCGGTTACGACATTTCTTAAATTTCTTAAACGACATTACACAACAACTGAAACGCATTAAGAATATTTAAAATTAATGAGAACTATAAATAAAACAAAAAAAACAAGTAAAACCATATTAATAAAATTGGAAAACACAAGCAGTTGCACATGAAACATCTTAAAATGCATGTAAAGACAAAGTAAATTGCCGAAAAAAGACACAAAAGCAGAATATACCTCTTATCCATAGGATCAAAAAAGTATGTAAAGGCGATCGTTTGATCAGTCAAGAATAAAAAGAAAAGAAAGAAATTGATGTATAAACAATAGATTAAACAAAATAAAGAAACGGACAAATCAAAATGATTGGAATTAAATTAAAAAAAATAAATTAAGATCAAACACATGATCAATCCTTCTTGGTAGAACACAAACACCAAAAACTATATAAAGGGCCGTCTCAGTGGACACTTTACCACTTTTTTTCAAATCTAAATTTTGATTATTAAGTTTAATTCTTTGAAAACCAATTGATTTAAGGAAAATTTCTAAAAATTCAAATCACTTTTTATTCAACTCAAAACATTTTCCATTTAATTCTAATCTAATTCAATCTAATTAATTTAATTCAATCTAATTGTGAAACCTTCTTTTGGAACTGATACAATACCAATGCTATTTCCAATGGGTTTAAAGGCCTCCAGGCAAATGGTAAAAACTTGTTTACACCAGTAATAGTCATGGTGATTTAACTTACTTATAACCTGAGTCTAAAAACCAATAGCGCGATTTTATTAGTGATTATAAATTGTAGTTAACAAGGTGTTGAAAATTAAATAATTTTTTCTTTAATAATTTCTTTATAGATCAAGAAAACATAATTGAATATAAAATTTAAAATTATGTTAACTAATTAAATTAACAAAAATTGTGCGTTTTAATAATATTTCCATAAAATTAATTTTTAATTATTTTAAGGTTATGTTTGTTATAAATCATAACTAGATATCTATATTATTAAGCATACTAAATAAATTTACCACATTTTTTCTTTTAACAATAATAATACACGTTTAAATATAATTATAAAGAATTATTTTAAAATTTAAATAATGTGGTTAACTTTATTGACTTTGTTAACGATTAGCTTAATTTTTCTATATGGACTTAAATATGGAGTTTATTACATTAAATTCACATTTTTTTGTCTCTCTGCTACTATTAGCGCCACATTATGTCTTTTTGTATTTATTTTTCGGCCAAGAAATGTTAAAAATTTCAAGTATGCCTGACATATTATTTAAAATTTATTAAGTGTTAGATTAAATTTTAAATATTTAGAATAGCCAATGCTGTAGCCAGATTTGTTGGCAGCTTACTTGGATTGCAAGTCCACATAGACGGAAAGGAACATCTTGAGAGCACAGAATCATTTATTATTTTAATGAATCATCAAAGTTGTTTAGATCAAATAGGTTAGTTTAAATATAATAAGAAATTATTTTTAACATCAAATTGTTGATTACATTAAATTGTGAGAAATATGAAACGTTATTTGTTTATTTTAATTTATATTTAAGGAAAATTTTTACAGGTAATTAATTATTAAGATGCTTTCCGCTTATGAGCTTGGGGGTGTTTTTGCTATTTATCTGGCTTACTTTATTATAATTTAACTTTTCGCTTGTTTTGAATAATTTTTTCTTCAATATTAACAATAAAAAATTATTATTATTAAGGAAAAAAAATCAATTTTGATTACTGGTTTAATAAGAAATTAATAATATATTTTACTCGTATTTAAATTTATTTTAATTGTGTATTATTTTAATCAATAATAAATAAAAAAAATCATTATATATATATAGCAATACTTTTACTATCGGCTATATATTTATAAGGAGATCTAAGAAGATAATTATATTAAAAACGTATTGTCTGAAGGATGAGCATAATTTTTCAAAAAGTTTTCAAACTTAATTGCCTAAGATGTGATTCAGCTTATATCGGTGAAACTCATATAACCTTCCGAATTCGATGAATAACTTAGTTACAAAGACTGACCTCCAAATCGTCCATCAAAAACATAATTTACCCTTAATTTGTGAAAGCAAATGTTTCCCCACCGAAAACTAGCATGAGAAAACATTCCTCGGTATTCTGGAAAATGCTACCAAACAGCCATTGCTCGTGAAGTAATCGACCGTAATTACTTTCGTTTTGTAAACCGAGTTTAGTCAAGTTTAGTACATCGTTTCTGCAGATACTGGAAATAAATTTTGTGCATATAATTGTTCCAGTCTACAGTTGTTTATCGGATAAAATCCATCATAGTTCCAAAATAGTAATAAAACAAAATCTAAAAATCTGTTTGGTTATTAATTAGTAAATCGGTTAATCTCTGACGCCTCGTGTTCCTTTTTATAAACCAAATGACTAAACCCAAACACAACAAATTTATGGACTCAATACAATTTACAAAATCGTCACAAAATTTGCACTCTTATTTAAAAAAACAAATTTTAACACTTAAGATAGAAAACCCAATGGACAATCGCCATTTTTTGGTACGTCTATTTTAGTAAAGATTACAATTATTTTACCTTGTATGTTTTATCCTTTTGACACTAACTTTATTTTTGATTTCTTCGACCAACTAGCAATTCATCTCTTTTTCTACTCTTTTTATACCGTTGCTAAGATTATAAAATTGTTGTTATTTCTGAATTTGGAATCTAATTATTATAATAACAACTTGCCCCGTTTTTTCATCCTCGCGTTGAGTCGTTTTATCAATAATTATTCGGGGTTTCCCATTAGCAAATTAATTAATTTTATTAAAAAGAGCTCGAAGACTATAAATCAGTAATATATCGATGTTTTTTGATACTCACGAATTTTCGGCACTGCCTTTTTCAAGTGAATTTTTAAATGAATTTTGAAAATTCACCGGCAGAAGGCATTGCCGAAAATTCGTGAGTATCAAAAAACATTGATATATTAGTGATTTATAGTCTTCGAGCTCTCTTTTTAATAAATTCAATGGAAAAAATAACCAGTGGTGAAATTGGAAAAAAAGTTCTTATAATAATTAATTGTACTTTGTTTTTTTTTTGGTTTTGTTTTTGTTACTTTGTTTTTTCGTTATAACTTTCTCTAGAGATCCCTCACTAAATTATTATTATTATTTTTCAGTTTGTCGCATGATTCGGCGTACAATATTAATTTTTAATGAATTTTAATTATTTTGGGTATTTTATTGATTTTAACGAATTTACCAAGCTTTCTTTTATAGTTCTGTATCTTCCAATACTAACCTCAACTTGTCTATGAAATTCATAACAGTAATAAAAAATTCAAATCTATTTATAATATTATCTATAATCGATAATTACCGAAAAAATATAAATATTAAGTTTTATCAATATATAAAAAAGATTTTTTAAATGTAGTATAAGCATCTTATATGATTTTTAATAATTGCCAGAATTTTAAATTAAATAAATTTTTAAATGAAGTAAATTTTTCAAAAATAAATTCATAATTAAATTTATTAAAAGTAATTTCGCAAAAGTAAAAATTAAAAGTTCAAAATTAAGTTCTTATCAGCCTTTATTTTTACATAAAACATATTTTTGGTATTTTAAAACTTATTTACATAATTAACTAATAAAATTATTCAAAAATATAATTTAAATAATAACAAATAATTAAACCAAGATATGATGATTATTATTTGATTAAGGCTATGCAGAATATTTCTAGTTTTACTTAAGCATTTTATTGATTTATTCTTGTTAATTTTAAGAATCAGCAGTATTCCTAAA
The DNA here is from genome assembly GCA_959609185.1 of Schmidtea polychroa. Lineage (NCBI taxonomy): Eukaryota > Metazoa > Platyhelminthes > Tricladida > Dugesiidae > Schmidtea > Schmidtea polychroa. Next base: position 7,285 of record CAUHTR010007328.1, read on the forward strand.
TAGTATGATATTATCTATATTAATTTTTTAATTTAATACATTTCCGAATTCGAAACATAATTACGTTACCATGTTTTCTGATTAGTGTATTATAATTTCCTACATTTCGGAGTTATATATGATTATAATTCACTTTATATCCAACAACAATTTATCATGACACAAATTTTCATAATTTTACAATTAATGACAATTTATTTTTATCACAGAAAATTTCTGCTTTTTTCTATGATATAATTTTAAATAATCTCCTTTTTTCTCTTAGTATGTCTTGAATTTAACTTCAATTTCAAGTTGGATCAACTTCTGTGGCAAATAATTTTTAATTCTCAATCGCCGCGCACTAGAAAAAATTGCCACAATTATTACATGTCGGTATTACATTTCATCAAGACATTTATTAGGCAAAATTCTAATTAATAACTATTATTAAATCAGTTCAAGTTTATTAATGAAAATGAATAATAGATTTCAACGAAGGAATTGAAGAAAATATAACTTTATAATATTATCGAGTAAAATCTTCTATTTTTGATCACATTTGATCTTTTTTCATTTTGGATATTTCATTTATTTTCATTCTGACAAAAGATGAAAATCATATTCTATGCAATACAAAATTGCGGATTTGCCTTTATCAAGTATTATATAACATATGATAAAGACAAAGCCAATAATTTATGTTGCATGGATTTTTTTATCTTTTATCGTAATAAAAATAAATGAAATATTTATTTTATTTAAAAAGGAAACTTATTCTTTATCACCGATTACACAATTTTCCCACAACTTCTTAATGTGTTAAAGATAAATTGGTTTATGACACTTACGATACACATAAAAGATTTCAACACTAAAACAACAGTAATGCTTTTTTTTCTTGTTCTAACTATGTTAAGTAATGCCACTAGACCAGTGATTGTAATTCTAAGAAATCATCACTAAATTTAAGTGAATCTGGTAAAATCAAAAAAATTAATCTAGGTACAACAAAAAAGTCATTAATCATAAATTTATATTTCAGATAAGAAAGTAGGTTTGTTTTTTCAATTTATATAATTTCATAATTTTTGGTAAGGGGTATCAAAATATTATTTGAAAGACGAAACCTAGACGAACCTTCAAATGAATAATTTTTACATGTTTAATATCTTGTCCAGTTTTTTTAAAGATTAATCTATCATTTTCTTTGTCGCTATTTGGCTTATCAATATCATCAATTTTTTTACACTATTCTTCAAACCTGAGATTCAGCAATTCTATATTTAAAGGACCAACACTCCGCAATATTATAGGCTAATTACCGAAATCAAATATTTTACAAAGAAACATTATGATTAGAATTCAGTATAAATTTTAGTTTGTTACATAATCAAATAATACCCAATATATAACACAATAAATATACTGAAAACTAAGCTACACAGAATACACCATTTCCAAATCGAATTTACTATAAGTGGATAATTTGGACATAATATTCACGTGATATTTTTTGTCGTTTCATAGAAAATGCATAAATACTTAATTTACTCAAAATTGTGTACTCAATTTTCATCATGATGTTTGTGAATAGAATCGGATGTATTTCGATTTTGCACCGTGATTTTAATTGTATACCTTTAGTAAATGTGCGTATTCATCGGTCAGATTACACATATTTAGGCTTATAGGAGATTAAATTTGGAAATAATGCATCGCCTACAAATAATTTTGTGCCTCATAATATTAAGGAGGTAAACAAGTGCGCACAATATCTCGACAGATATACTTTAAGTTAACCAATGATAAATTTGTGTCAGTAAAAGATACCGACGTGTAGCGATTGAGTGTAAAATGCGATTATTATTAGAATTTATGTTATATTTTACATAGAATAAACATTCAAAATAAGATTCTGATTTTCTCCATTTCTATTTACAATAACAGATAAGCTTAATTTTTCTATATACTTCACTTACATTGGATAATTTTTGTCAATTCATGACAGTAGGAAACCTCTTGAGTCCAATGTGTACGTTTATGAATTGACGGATAGCAAACTACTATTGACAATTCTCTTAGGTAAAACATTATTTTCAGCATCTGTTAAAAGAACTTTTATTTCGACTCACAATTTTTGGAAAGTGTTAATTTTTCACCATTAAACTGATAAATTATCCGTCATTGAATTATCAATCAAATAATTGAATAAAATGAATTTTATCATTTAACATCCTGTATTTATTGCGACAGTTTCAATTATGTTCTCATTTTAATGTAAATCATTCTATAAATTTATTAAATATCAATCAAATTTATCAAAATGTTGTGTTAATGATAAAATTATTACTTCGTGTGACTAAAATTCTCAAAATGACGATAGAACACAGGAAAAGTTTCTCCTTAAAACTCAATTACTAAACTTTTTACCATATAAATTATATTGACAAAGTGAAATGATCTACACAAAATGACAAGAGACTAAAAATGACTATTTTACTGATTTATCTATAAAGGTCCTGCTTACATTTATATCAACAATACCAATTATGCATGAATGCCGAGTTACCCAAACAGTTAAAGAATGTTAGGAAAAATTTTAAGAAATTTGTTATGATATTCTATTCCATTTAGAATATTCAATGAAATATTTCGCAAGTCTCGCTTTTTAATTCATGCTATTTAATCAAATTGTAAATATCCGTGACATTTAGTTATTGGTAATTTCTTTGCTACAAACAATACATTTTTTAATAATCTTTAACAAGCTGCTACCTAATCATATGCAAATGTTACAGAATAAATTTTCCATATTTTTTTATTCAATTATTTTAACATGCTAATTAATTTACTAACACAGACACTTTCACTAATAAACTTTTTACAGTAAAACCTCCATAAGGATTTATTTTGGAATTTGTTTTCAACTCCTCACGTGATAGATTTGTTTATTATATTTATATTTTCTTACAGTAAGCAATAGTATTTCCCGTTGAAATATGATATTTTATTTTATTCAATTTTCTTTTTTTACACTTATATTAGTGTCTGTCAAACTTTTTTCGTTCGCGGCACACTAAACAAAAAATATCGGAAAAATTAAATATAACTTACCAATATAAGCAAAAATATACAAATTCTTTAGTGTAATAATAATAAAATTAATAAATTTATCTTACTTAAAATCAAAGTATAACTTTATTAAATCAGATATTTAAAAAAATTATTAAATGGTTATTAAATTAATGTTATATAGATATAAATACGTTAAAATGAGAAGCAGAGTACCACTCTAGTTTTAATTAACAAGTATACTAAGTAACACAAGCACACAAAAGAAATCAATTAAAAAATTGTCTACAAAGGTTCACTACTGTACACTAGGTTAGAAATATGCCACTCCGCAGCACACAGTTTGGCAGACACTGTTCTAGCGGTAGCCGACGAGTTTATCGAAACGAGTTTATCGAAAACGAGTTTATCAAAAGCGAGTTTATCGAAAAATATTATTTTTAAGGAATTAAAAACTTTTAAATTTTTTCTTTATATGCAGAAACTTAAAATGTGTTTGTTGCAAAAAATTCGTTTTAGGTAAAAAATATTGAAAAAAGTGTTAAGGCAAAAAATACTGAAATAATGAGGTTTAAGGTAAAAAACACTGAAAATTTTTCCTAAGAATAACCTGCAACGGGTTTTCCGCAGGTTTTCATTAATTGTGGGAAATTTCCTTCATTTATGCATTTTTTGATTTTGTGTTAATAAGAAAGGGTTTTTATATTTTTGAATTTAATATATATTCAGTTATCAAGTAGTGCGGTTATTAGTGATAATAATTTAAATATTTAAAAAATTAATTTGAAAATGTATTTACAATTCTTTATTAGTGAAAAAGGAAAACAGAAATAAACTCGATAAACTAGTCATTCGATAAACTCGTTTTCGATAAACTTACCGGGAATCATTCTAGCCAGTGAATGTAAATAGTGCATGCAGAGACATTTTTAATATAATTTTGAGTTATAAACAGTAAATTAGAATCTCGCAAACGAGCAATTTGTTTATTCGCCCTCAAATACAAACACGTCCACACGTACTTGGTCTTATACATAGTAGTTTTCCTATCTTTATGCTTGCTGCTTAATTTTTTCAATTGTAGATTAAAATTATTTTAAATATTGCACGACACACCCGGGATTTTGCACGGAACACTACTGTACAGCGGCACACAGTGGGCAAACACTGACTTATATAGAGAAATTTCGAAAACTTCAATTAATTTACCTTAAATACATACTTTAGGTATTTATCTCCGATTTTTGATATATTTATCAAATCAATATTAAAATGTGATTTTTAAAAAAAATAATGAAAAGCTATAATAAATCCTCCAGAATTCCCTACACATTGTACATTAATAAATACATTAATTATCTTTTAAAAAAAATTTATTTGCAAGTTCAATCACTAAATTCCTCCATAAATACAATTCTCTGATTTTCAGTACTGTCTCATATTTGGCCAGACAAATGTACAATACTTGCAAAAAAGGAAATACTGTGGGGTGGTCCATATGGAATCGGTTGTTGGCTCTGCGGATGCATTTTTATAAATAGACAAAATAGCTCGGAAGCCAGACAAACCGTCGATGAAGCTCTGGAAACTGTTAAATCAAACAAAGTTCAATGATTATTAATAATGTTTCCATTATTTTTCAAATATTTAGTTAAAGTTTATTATTTTTCCTGAAGGTACTAGAAATGACGGAGAAGTGCTTCTTCCCTTTAAAAAAGGAGCATTTCATATGGCTATAAAAGGGCAGGTAGGAAGCATATGTTCATTTAATTTATATTTAATTTTAATCGATTTCGTTTATACATTTTAATTTGCTATTTAATCAGTTTTACTTTTACCTGCATTAGATTATTTGTATTATATTAAAAACTAGCTCAAATACCCTGCGTTACTTCATATTTCCTGTAGGTTTTAGTTTTTTTGAATAGAGACAGTAGCTATAATTAATAGAAAGAGTACCCCAGAGATGCCCGTATATAAGAAATAAGTTTCAGAATATGCTGGGATTATGGTCTAGATCAGTATTTCCCGACCTTCATTATACCATGTCCCACTGTAGTATTTTCAAAAGTCATATGCCCCACCGGCCCCTTTGAAGTAGCTGTCAAACTTCGATAATCAGTATTGCTGGTATGCACATTGTTATATTTAGTCGTGAATGAGCATATTATATTAAAAAATATATATATGTGGAATAGTTGATAATTGCTAACGTGTCCCACTCTTGAAGCGCGGTACCCCACCTCTGGGGCGTGATGCTCCATCGTTGGAAACACTGATCTAGATGAATAGTAACATTCCCGATACAGGTTCCCGAACCGTTTGAGTTAAAACCTGGAAATTTTGCAAAATAATACGTATTAGTTAAATTTGAATATTCTAGCTTCATCTTATATATAAACTCTAAATATGTTTGTTTGTTTGTGGGTTAGCCAAATCTGCAAACTAAAAAGCAATTTTTTCGAAACCTCGATATAAAGTGCAACATTTATTTTATCGTAAATGGTGAAAATTTTACGTTACAAATGCTGTATAGTTTTTTTTGTCTGCCCATTGTCAATTCTTTTCATGGACGACTGTTTTTGAAAATATTTAATTCACTGTCATTAACGTATAAAATTAAGACAAAATAAGATAGCTTTTCGTTACTTTTCATTTTCGTTATATACCTTCGCTTGTAGTTTTAATTCCGTAAGTATTTCTAATTATATTTTTTATTACTAATTTTTACTAATTACAAAAGTTTATACCCCAAAAAATGTGAATTTTCAAGGCGATTTTACTATAAACAAAAACGGAATCGACTCGGATAAATGTTATGAAGGAATGTATTAAAGAAGATAAACAAATTTTCTGAATTATTTAGTTTTATTAAGGATGGAGATGGGTAAGTTGAAGAGGACGGAAAAATTAATTTTACGGACGAGCTATGTTAGGAAGTTAGATATTTCAATATTTTAACTGAGAGAATTGACTCGGAATTTAAGAACTAGAGCATTAAAGAATCTTCATGGTTGAATGATAAGGAGATTCTAACCCCCACAAATGGCATGGTAGTCATTATAAACNTATATATATATATATATATATATTAGCGGCCTATTCGAATTAAGCAAACTAAATTCTCCAATAATCTAATAAAAATACAAATTTTCAAATTAACTTGTCAAACGTATACTGGTTATACCGAATTCCCTGAGTTGTGATAACAATATTATAATGTTTTGAGAAATATTGATTATTTCAAGTGAAAACTAAAAATAATTAATTTCGAAAAATTTTATATATGATCTTGTAGAGAATTCTATATCAAACAACTTTATTAAAACTGGAAAATCAAAAATCTTGAAAATCAATAATGACTCCAAAATTATGGAAATTTTACGGAAAATTTGATTTATGTCTTAAAAGACGCGCTAAAATCTCAAATATCTAAACAACATTAAAATATTCTAAAAATTATTCAACCACCAAATTATTATCGAAAATCAGACCATTTTCATTCATTTTACTAACTTTCTTTTAATCGAGTGCCTCTAATTTAAACAATACACATTTACTCTAGTGAATATAAATTTTATCAAAATCTATAAACTTGTCAACCAAAAATTTATATTTATATTCTTAGCCAGCATATTTTTGGTTTTATTTCTCCCCATAGGTAAATAACGTTCTGTCAGCTTTATTGTCAACGACTCTGGAATAGAATTGTAGTTGGAAATATTTGAAGCTGACCGAGCATTTTGCCAAATGTAAACTAGAAATTGTAAATGAAATGAGGTCTTTGCTTCGGTAAGCCAATAGAGAAAAAATCCATACTTTTTAGGATTTTTAGATATGTCTTCTGAATTTTTTTCTTCGATGGTATTCAATAAATTTCTCATCCATTCTAACGTTCATATTTTTCGTTTAAGTTAATGTTGAGTACTTGTCATATTGGTACCAACGAATCTTCATTGACACGTCAACGCTTATCATCGATGCGAAATATAGATTTGAACTGTCAATGCCTATAAAATGTTACAATTGTATTGTACGCAATAGAACAATTAATTTTAATTTCAAACACATTTGAGCTATCATTTGTAAAAATAACTCGCATCGTGTTTTTTGGTATCTGAATCTTTACGTTGGATTCTCCAAATTAAAAAAAATGCTTAATACACCACTATTTCTGACTCCTCTGACTGGGAAATTATCCGGAGCAGACTATAATTCATACTACAAGCAAATGTAATTATTATATACAGATAAAAATATGAAGAAATATTTTAGATTAGTGTTTTCAAATAGAAACATTTCATATTGTTCATTATAGTAGTAGTGACAGTAGAATGTGAGTCAGTCAGATTGGTCAACCTCTTCCCATAGGAAACATATTAAGCTACAATTTTTTGAAAGTAGATCAATTTAAGGTCAAAAAGTAGGCCAAAATCGTTAAGGCTAAATTGAGTAGGTTATATAGTTTCTTTATTTAAAACTATGGTTTATTTAAGGTAGGTCATATAGTCTATTTAGGATCAAATTAACTAACATGTTAATTGGCTATTTATTAACATTCATATTCATAAGGTATTCATAAAATTTTCCAATCGCTTTTTAAAATTGGCACTAAAATTTCTCATTGCTCTTTAGTCATTTATCTAAATGGGCTTTAAAGGGTCTGTTAATTGAAATGTCCGAAGATTGACGATGACTTGCTATGCCAAAAGGAATCTTAATTGGTTAAATTTTTACCTATTTTCTGATCCTATACTCCTAGTAATAATCGAAATTGTCATCAATAATATGTTTTTAATACAGAAATAGTAGTTTATGTATTTTTAGAGTTGATTATAAAAAACACAATTTTAAGTAACATTTTCCTTTTTACTTTTATTAACAATCATTGCAGGAATTTTTCACCATTTTATCTACCATTTATACTAATGTTAAAGGTACCTTAAAAACTAATTAAACAAATATTGAATAAAATAATTAGGAGAAAAGTGCGAATCGGAGAATGTCGTTACAGAACTCTGTAAAGGAAAATTGAGGACAAGAATTAAAGTTAAGAAGAGAAATAACAAATTAATAAAGTTAAGCAAAGAACTACGACAAGGTCGTTTTTAATTAATAAGTGTAAATGAAAAAGAGGAAAACTAAAAACAATTTAGGATTGAACTTTACCCGAGATAACAAACGGATTAGTGGAGCAGCCGGTAAAATAAAAAGGGAAGAAAACAAAATAAAATACTATATCTCGACAGACGTGAGAGATGATGCGGAAATTAGAATGTCCAAGGAAATATGCTGGAAAAAGATACAATTAATTATAAGTGCTATGCGATGGCAAGGTATAAAAGACACTATAAGAAGACTTTGGAGACATAATATTTATTATTACTAAAAACTGATTATCTATCAGAGAAGATAGAAAACGTAAAATTGAAACCTTACTTAACAAAAGATAAAACAAAACAGTTTAGAATGGAAACAGAAAAAGAATATTGTTAAAGTATTTAAGTCAAGACAGAAAAGCAACAGGATCACTAACAGCAATCAAGTGGTCTCATAAGTGTTATAGTGCTATAAGCTCCCAATATTCTTGGGAGTAAACGGGGTCACTGTAATCGTTATAACCATTTGTTGTAATCAATAAAATTATATTGTTTAGAAATCGTTATTGTCACTGAACATAACACGCCTTGAGTAATTATTAATTTGATAAATCACTGAAAATGAATAACTCGAACACTAATAATAATAATAATATTAAATAATAAAAGATATCTGTGTCATCAAAAAAATGCTCTGGCTACACTGAGATGTTGAAATTTATATTCAAATGAAACGGGTAAATACCGCGTTTTGCCCATGCATATACTCATTAATTTGTTTATTATTTAAATAAATTTATAATAGTAAATTCCGGCTTCAGTGGAATCAAAGGAGAATTAATTTTTTTAATTATCTAAAATAGAATGGCTGATGCTATTCATAATATGCTTGAATTTCTTCCAGTCTGTTCCGTTCCAGTAAAACTTCCAAAAGGCGGAACAACCTATTTATATGTTTGGACTGAAGATTCAAGGAAAAGTGACAAAAAAGGGCAGAAATGGAAAGTGTGGAGAAAGATTTATCTCCAAAATATATTTCAGTGTTTGATGGTCCTATCAGCATGTCAAGTGACTTCACTCGCACAGCAGACACTCGTCTGGATAAGCCAAATTCAGTTGTCATCGAATATAAAGGAAACGAATTGATTGCGGCTCAATTTCCTCACGGTAATGCGAAATACGGAAACAGGAATCACGTTAACACTTATCCCCATGTTATGAGAAACATCGAACAAATCAAAAAACCAGATTCATTTAAATGTGCCATGTGCAAATAAAATTTTTTGAAATCCTTTCAAACATTGTTCAGGCTTTTTACCCACATTCCCGCTGAATAATCCCGCAAAAGTCTTCCCGCTTTTTACCCGTTATTTTCCCACAACTCCCGCATCCCGCAATCCCGCGTTTTATTTACAACCTCAAATAATGAATGAAATTTCATCTATAATTTTACATTAAGTTATAACTTAATATTCGTATATAATTTCATATATTCCTTCATTATTTAACATTTAATTTTATAATTATTTTTAATCACATTCAGCTGCCAATCATTCCAGTTGTGGTTTCTCCATATAAAAATTTTCTATGTCACAAAACTAAAATTTTCAATAAAGGTGAATAAAATTTTTTTCTTCATAAATTTAATAATTGAAAGCAAAATATATCTTTGTAATAAATCATTTACAGGATTAATTAGTGTGACATGTCTACCTCCAATAAGCACTGAATCTCTATGTATATCTGACGTGGACTCTTTAGTGAATTCGACTCGTGAATTAATGCAAGAGCAATTTTCTAAATTCATTCAATATCAGTCTCATGAAAACTGTCTCGATAAAAACAAATCAGATTAAAAACATTTTATATTTCGTATCGACATAACCATAATTTTATTATATTTATATAACAAATTATTTAGACAAATTTTTTTTCAAAAGATTCGGCTTTTAAATGTAATAAGTAATTTTATTTGTTTCATTTTTTATTTATGAAAATCAATGATAATAATTATTTTTTATGAAAAATTTCGACAATATTAAATTTGCTTTATTTAAAAAATTGAATTTTTGTCCGTAGCATATTATTTTCTATTTCATTATATCAGTAAAATTCTTTAATTTTTTGTTCACCTTTGATCTATTTTTTAACATATCATCTATTTTCATTATGATACTTCACTCTGTATGAAGCTTATTTGGGCTCTAGCAAAAAAAAGATGAAATTGGGGCAGTTACATTGCTTTATGATCAGGTGAGATATCGCTGTGAAATGGATCTACTAGAAAAAGGTATGAAATATCGAAAAGTTTGGAATAAAAAAGAGAAAAGAATCAATAAATAAAAATATAAGATTAAAATACATTTCTTGTTTTAGTAATGAAATACAAAGCTATTCAAGACTAAGAAAACAAATGGTATACAAAAAAGTTCATAAAAGATTATTTTTACTTAAAACTTATTTATAACATTTACTAATATAAGCCAGGCAAATGGTATGAAATTAAAATAATAATTACACAAAAGTAGTAGATTATCTATATTTCAAACTGCAAGGAAAAATTCAGGATGAATTGAAAGAATTGGTTTTCGTTGTACAAAAGTCATATATTCTTATTCGTTGATCGCTGCTTCTAGTGATCCTTTTAGTGGTTAGTTTTCTCTAAATGACTCCAACTCACACTGGATGTAAATTTTAACAACTTTCATTCATTTTGGGGCTCAAAGTTTGGAGTCACGCTATCTTCACCATTCAGATTTCCAGATATTTCTTTAATAATACTATATAATTGACTATCAAAAATTTTCTTTAATTAGTTTTTTAACGCCTGATTCTTGTCAAAAAATCGATAAAGTAATCAAAATATTGAAAAATCCGATTAGAATCAATTATTTAGATATCATCGGTTATCCAGAAAATCTCTGATTAAATGATATTTTTTAATAAAATATACATAGTATTTCAATTTAAGATTCGGACCGGATTGATTTAATAGCAAGTATGATATAAAAGCTAGATTTATTAATTAAAACGAGCTGTAATTGGGAAACTAGTAAATTTTATTAATAACACATTCTTATGCATAGAGAAAACTGTCGAATGTTGCACCGAAAATTCATGTTAAATATAAAATGGAATATTGATGAATCTATTAAAAAGAAAATATGAAAATTTTAACGATACCATTTCACTTATTTGTTGCAAATACAATGAGTTTCACGGATTAACAACACCCATAATATAAGAAAACATCAATAATTTTTTATAAAACTGGGTATTTATTTTTGCTGTTTCATACAAATACAACACAGTAAAAATGCATATAAAATCTAAATATTTCATCTGCCTATGTTAGAAGATGGGCGAACACTAGATTTTGAGATTGAATTATTACATGGTAGGAACGATAAATATAGAGTAAATATTCAGAACAAAGATTGGTGATGAGAGAAATTCGAGACTTTGATAATGGTTGCAGGATTAATCCATTAACAATTTGGATGTTATTTATTAACTCATTTATTTGTGTTATTAAACTGTAAATATATATATTTTATATTTATTGATTTATTTTTAGGGTTAGGGACTAATAATACAAATATTTGTTTGTGAATTGCGTCATTTCTGAATTGTTGAGTAAATTGATTTTTAAATTCTAGTCTTTAAATTTACTTAAAATTAAATATCTTACCTGAAAGCCATTTCAAAATTGGCTAAAATAAATTTCAAGAAATTCGTGAGTCAATTTAATGACTGTTATGGGTAGTTATCTAATTATAACCAAATATATATGTATATGTTGTAATTTAATATTTGAATGTAATTATATTTATGTTTGTTTGTGTATGTATAATAAGAAGAGAAGTAGAACCTGATAGAGTCACCTATAAAAAATATGTGGAGGGACAATCGGGCTGCGTGTATGTAGTGCGACGGATATAATATAAAAAGAACAGTTAATTTAAATGACAACTTTTATTATCATGAAAGGAAAATGTAATAATAAAACGCACTCTATTACCAATGCTTTTCCTCTGGTTATTTTCGTTGGAATTTGTTTAATAGTGGAATGATCACTTTTTGTGCAAACTTGTTTTATAGTGGAATGATCTCTTTTCGTGACAATTTATCTAATGGATGTAAATTTATATCTTCAGATTCAAATTGAATACAGATCCGCTCAAATACAATAATAAATGTAATTTCTAATATTCTTAGATACAACTTAATTTCTTTCTATCAATTTTTATTTTGTGATTGATTTTTGTATAGCGATAATTTACTATGGTAAATTATCGCAATATAGTTTTTTTATCTTTTTAAAAAACAACGTGCGCCAACAGACATGACCAACATTAAAAAATATAATTTAACAATACATTATAATGACTAACACACTAAACATCAATATAAAAAATGTATCTCTGTGGTGTTTGGTGTAAAACTTCATTACAATGTACACATGACATTTTATTATATGATTCTAGAAAGAGTAGAGAAATTAATGAAACATACAAACACGGTAAATGCTATTTAAAATAACCATTTTAAAGAAAATTTATGTTAAAATAGTGAATTATAAATTTTGACAATAAAACAGATATAACTTATTTTTCTTTGAATGCATATGCTGTCAACACACTCATTAAAATTCTTATCAAATGCAACACGGTATAAGATTCAGTACAACAAAAATTACACACATAATAGATGAGACAAAAATACAACACTGAGTACACAAACACAGATCAATAAGGAGAAAATTTATCATAATGCACACACATAACAGGCAACATGGGATAATAACAAAACACATTAAAGCACATTACGCGAGAAGTTTCGGTAATCATTCAATGAATAAAAATATCCGTATCATGTTGAATCATTGTAATAGACTCATTATCTTTTAATTTATCATTGTTTAATTAATTTATTATTATTTTAAGTGATTAATATTGGCATAGGATACTTTCAATATAATAACTTGTACCGTCAACAACAATAGAAATTGTTTTTCTACTCTTAATCTCAATAATTGTTATGTCAGAGCTAAAATTTGAAGTTCACAAACAAGAGACTATTCTTAAGTTACTTTGTTAGCGGAGGAATCCATACAATTCTAAAATTGAAGTGCACCAACATTAACTATTTCTTCATCAGAACGATTAGCAACTTTAAGGGATAATTTCGTCTTTTATGAAACCGTTTAACTTGGCATCACGATTACAGGTAATATTTTAGTGGATTTGCGACGAAACGTTTAGTAGAAAGTTCATACAAGATTTATATAAATTTCGATATGATCATCTATAAAAATTTAAAAACAAAAACTTTAATAAAAATTCTATTTAAAATTATTGAAGTTAGATTGACACATGCCTAAAAACTGATGCCATCGTTCCTGGAGCCGTCCTATGTATACACACATTTGCTCTGGCCCATGAAGATGACGTCAGCAAATCTTTTGAGCTATTAGAAGATGATAATTGAAATATAATACATTTGTAATCAACAAAGAGTTTGTTGACAGGCCCCCTGCAGACAAAGGTTGCAATCATCATCAAACTGTGATTGGCAGTATAAACCATATTTTTATAAATTTTTATATATATATTTTATATTTCTATTTTTAATGTTGTGATTAAATGTCGTGTTTAAAAGATTTCTGTTAACCTGTTAAAAATGTGATAAGAACATGACACTTTTTGACATGGCCTTAAAATTGATGAAAATTAAAGCATGAGTTTAGCCTGCTGCTTGACTATGATCATCAGATCAGTCATATCAAACTCGGGTTTAAAATTATAAAATCATTAATTTTAATGGGAAATATACTATATCATAAACAAACGTCAAAATGTCATCATAACACCGATAAATGTCGGGATGATTGCTGATTAACGAAAAGCCTAGAATAGCTTAAAGTTAAGCCATAATCAATGAAGCGAGGACTTCACGATTAATTGAATTATCTTAAATGCAAATATGCCTCATGCTTGAATGCATGTAAATCTTTTGTTATTATTTCAGAATAATAATTGCATCAACAGGGAACGCAGAAAGGGAATAAGGCACGGTTCAAGCAAATCTCCTGTCACATCAGTTACTCTTGCAGTGTTTAAATGAATCATTAGTTAACAACAAGAATGCTAAATTATCAATAAATAAATTTCATATTTTCAAATTCTTTCATGATTTTATTTTTGCATATACACATATTTGGAAAGTTTCGCTGTTTTTACAGAGGTTTGTTTGATTGACCAACAATAATATATTACAATAACTTGCTATAAAGTTTTGAGCAATATCTCAGACAATTGAACCTCTTTCCAATAATTTCAGTTAGAATCTATGAGGTCATTTTCCATTGTCAATACATACTTTTTATCTATCCTAATTTTGGAAATTTTAGTTCCATTACCACTGCTAAGAAGAGGAATAGTTATAACAAATTTTATTATCCAAGACAAATATCCAACACACTACTATACGGCTCTTCATTATATAATACCTAAAAAGGAGCTTATTGGCTTACTAATTATTGATACAAAATGCATGCAAACACACATTCAAAAACCACCATCAAATATCATAAATGACCTCTGAAATTATGATTTTGACATATTATTATGTAAAAGGTTAGTTTAATTAATTGTGTAACATTTAATATTTAAAATTTAATCTTCCTTACAAACGGAACAAGTTTTTCTGATTATCTTTTACAGTAATGATATTTCTCATTATAATTCAAAAAAATTTGACAACTGATTGCGATATAAATTATACTGGACGCTTCGTTCAACAAGAGTAAACAATCTTTTGCAAATATTGAATCTTTAGACGCCTCACAAATGTATTTTTCTGTTGTCCATAAGTGGTAAATTTCACTAAGATTATTTTTTCTTTTATACGCCTTTTAATTAGTTCAGTTTAGTAAGTCAAACAATTTACAATTTTGAATATAAAGAAGGATGAATTTTTACTACCTATAACTGAGTTTGACAAACATCTATGGTGCCTTTCAATTTTTCTTTCCAAAATGAAAAAATCACATTTTAATTAACTCACCCACAGGGATTCAAAATTACTATAATCGTCTTCAACTTTTTATTCGTTGCCTGTTTCAATCTCCTCTTCCCAGAAAAATATCCAATTTATTAATTGACTTAAAATTTTAATTAATTTTACATTTAAATTCATATTAATTCCATTTTCACTCTTAATCACAACTCCAATTTTTTTCATTTCTTTATTCAATTTTTTTTCACATTTTCCAATTTTATCTTTTCCGGATCAAATAAAAACGCAAACATTTTAATCTAAAATAATAATTTTTATAATTATAATAAATATTTTTAATGATTTCTTTTCTATTAGAACAATTTAGTGTCAATTTATTTTTAGCACTGAATAATAAATGATGGATTTACTAACAAATTTACTCATAAAGTCAACTTCAGTCATCAAAAGGAAATTTGAAATCGTAAATAAAGCGAGTGATGCAAAACAGCAGTTAAAACAAACTCCCACTTTGAAATTGAATGATCGAATTAATGTTCTAAAAGAAAGATTATTTCTTTAAAGTATTATTTATTTAATATAATTAAATATTGCAAAAAATAAATTAAATGAATGTTTTTCATCTGATTGAACTGTATTTCAAATAATATTCATTTTTAAGAATCTTTTAATTTAAATTCTTTAATTCAAATCATCTTCAATTCAACAATTTTCTTTTTATTGCTCTCGGATCTGATTTTTTAGAAATAAAAAAATAAAAAAACCTTTGGTTAAAGTAAACTTGTTGGGCAATTATGAAATTGCGACAGGAAATAAATTTTATTTTCACTGATCGTATCTTTTTATAGAAATAACAAAACCCAACACTGTAATTTATTTCCGAAACAGTGAATCCAAATACACAAAAGATAAACGGTCTACAATCACCGATCTTCTCTTTGGTCCAACTCACTATTATATTTAACTGCAATACTTTGAAATATGGACAGGTGACCTTACTGAAAACTAGCTCAAAAAATCTGACTTGGTTTCTCTATATAAAAAAAAGGCACTCCGCTATAATTTCACGTTCAATTAGTGGCGTAGCCAGGAATTTATGAAAGAAGGGGTTGGAGTTGAGAAATATTTATTAATATTATGGTCAATAACCAAAATAAAATTTAACCAAATAAATAATCACAATGTATTCAGAGTACAGACAGATGTCACAGAATTACATTTACCGTAAATAAAATAAAGAAAAAAAGTGTTTTTTGTTTTTTCTTATTTGAGTGGATAATTTTTAAGGCGCTTGACGTCGACAAATATTTGTACATGAAAAATCCAATGGGGGGGGGTTTAACCCCTTAACCCCCTGGCTACGCCACTGCGTGC
This sequence comes from Schmidtea polychroa, assembly GCA_959609185.1. NCBI lineage: Eukaryota > Metazoa > Platyhelminthes > Tricladida > Dugesiidae > Schmidtea > Schmidtea polychroa. The sequence goes on from CAUHTR010007328.1 coordinate 23,832, forward strand.
AATAATTTTACCATTAATTTCATTGACTAGGGTGGAAATTAAATTTAATCTGAGTGCTTTATAAAGATAGCTAAAAAATTTGCCAATCTAGAAGTCCGGTCACTGTTTTCTATGGACTGAAATATCGGCCTGTTAAGCTCGAGAACTTTATAAAAATACAAACTAATTAATTAATTGATTAAAATCTTTTTGGAAATATTATTCATTTCAGTTGGAAAACAATTACATTATCTCCATCGATTTATAAATAATATATTCGTACTTGTAATTTGGTTTGCTACCTTCACATATCTTTCCCATGCGAAATATTCAATTTTCGATTTTCCAAATTCAATAGTTAAATTTTTAATTTTAATTGTTTTGCACCCGAATCTTTGTGTATTTAAATTCTATTTACATTAATTTATATAACTCCAATAATATACAAGATTATAACTTACCATGTGTCCTTATGCGTGATAAGTTTGTAGGTATAAAAATATTTAGGTTGATCATATTCAATTAAACCTAAAAACCGGGACTTGTGATGGCGAAAACAATAAGACAAATTTTTATTACATTAAATTTTTAGTAGGAAACACTAAACATGTCTCACTCTATATGATCAGCTAACAAGACTCAATTCAGTAAACAAATGAATAAAACTTTAACGAGTTAATTCACAACAAGAATTCCAAATTTACATACAAAATAGGGTGGTCTCTTTACCTATCTGTTTATCTTTGCCTGTTTGTGTTAATCTTGTCAGCATATATCTGAAGCTTGTTCGAAAGAGTGTAACAAATAATTTTGCAAATATAAACAATCTTAAGAATTATGTTTTTAGTCGCAAGTTGTATTTGCTGCTAAATTCTAGAGTTAGCCACAATTCACGCTGAACTGGTCTAAATTTTTTCTTTCCAAAGATTCAACAAACCCGATCAGCCAACATTGTTTGAAATTAATAATGGAGAAACTTTTTAGGTAAATGGTCAGATATCAAATTTCTAAAGATGAAGCAGGCCAGGCCGGATTTTGTGACTCAACAAATTACTTATTGTTTTAAACAAATATTAATTTTAACTTAATTAACAAAATTAAAAGTTTTTAACATTTATAATATTAATAAACATTTTCATTCAAAATTATGCAATTAAAAATTTAAATATTTTAATTAAATTTTAAAATGTTATTTTAGATTCTTACATAACATCATCTATGCATATTAGTTTTTCGTGATTTATACAAGTGAGCGCAATAAGAGATTAAAGTGTTTTGTGTATGCAAAGCAGAGCTGCGGAGTTGGAGTCGGAATTGGAAAACTATCAAAAATTATTGGCGACTCCGACTATTTATTTTACAAACTATATAATATAATTTTTTTGTGAAAAAAGCACATAATTTTTTCATATAAAATTTTTTAAATACAAAATAATCTGAATGAAATAACGAGTTTGTATTTGTGTAAAATACTTTAACTACACTACACTAAAATAACTAACTAAACCAAACTAACTATAACTAAAATAAAATACGTAATTCGCTTATTTAAAAAAAATTGAGGAATTCCCGGAATAAAGAATGTAGCTACTCAATAAAATTAGTTCTTTTTTCTTATTTTTTGCATTTAGTTGAATTTAATTCATTCATTTCTTTTGAAATAATCCTTTTTATGTGATTGGATGGTAATTTTTTAATAAAAAAATATTATCCTCTGAGTAATTTTCATTTGGTTTTAAACATGTGAAAAATCCGACGAAAATTATAATTTACTGAGTCATTATTGGCAGATGTGTTTTACTATTTTAAAATTATTTTATTTCAATGTTAATTGAATGTATTTTAAAAGGGCTAAAAAAGGCCGTGATGTCGGATTTAAAAATTATTAACCAAAAATTAAAAACAAAGTTTGCTGTTTTTAAACATTTTACCCTTACAAGAGATGAAAAGTTTTATGAATGTCAGTGTATTGTAGAGAATAACTATGGACAGGAACCGCAAGAATAAGCTTTTTTACAAGCTCTGTAAAAAATCGCATTTAAAGAGCTGCAAATTTGAAAATACCCTTACAACGTTGTCATCCTAAAGTTTTTGAAAATGTTAATGAAAAAGATTGCAACACTGCCACGAATTATCTCTACCTATCTTTCAGGATTAAAAAATAAAGGAGAACCAGGTACACTTCAAAGTCAAACATTAATATCGAAGTTCTTCGTTGGGGACAGAATAATGGTAACAATGACTTCAGAAACCGGCACTGCCAAAACGAGGTGTTTCTATTTTCATTACCGTATTTCGAAAGTGGTACAAGAAAATCGAATGAACAAAAATGATCTGAATGTGAAACAATAATTAAAAATGCCATAAACTTGATTAGGGTAGGCCGGATTTTTATGCATCACTGTTTAAGACATTTTAATAAATTTTAAATTAAACTTAAAAAAATTAATTTTAAAATGGGTTATAATTAAAATTTTAATAAATATCAAACTTTTAATAATGAAAAACAAATTCAATAACAATTACTGTCGGTAATTTTAAAATATTCTTTCTGTCAAAAATGTAATTTATCTTGGATTGTTAATTCATTCTAGATTTTATCCATTAATAAAACGCGATAAGAAAATGAAAAATAAATTCAAATTTTATTTATAAAAATAAAATAAAAGTGACAAAAAATAAATTATTTATTACAATCTTTTTCATATTTAGTTTTCTCTCAATTGTCAATTTGAAATTGAATAAATTAGATTTTATTATCAACTTACCCTGGAAATCTGATTTCTATTTCGTGAAATGCATGAATTCTTCATTCTTCATTAGATTTCCATTACAGATTTTCTAAAAAATTCTCCTCAGAAATATTTTCGTTCTGAAAAATTACCTATTTTAATTTGTTTTATTAAATGTAGCAAAGATTAACAAATTGCAAAACAAGACGGCCGGCTACAAATTGAATATTAATAACAAAAATATTTGCACATATTATTTCAGTGTCAGAAGGCAATTTGATTAAATGAGAAAAATTTAATTTTATATTATAATTTTAAAATAATATTTTCGAATTTTTATTAAGTATCACGAATGAAATAGACTTTTTTTTATAATAATAAAATATTTATTTATGTGTTGAATTTAAAATGAATTTGTTGGGTTATCAAAAAATGAGATTTAAAAGCCTTCAATGATTTCAGTCGACTGCTTCCAAGATAATTTTTTTTCTACTTCCACAACTTTTATCATTAGTTGATCAACTTGAGATTTGGTCTTCATTCTATTATTCTATATTCAATAGGAATAAAACAATAAAAACATACCAATTATAAAAAAAATTAAAGACAAACCTATGTATGTCCATAAAATTTGAAAACATAATTGTTATACACGAAGTGGAATTTTTGAGACAAATTAGGAGAGTTTCCTTCTGTGGTTTTTGAAATCGCCTAATAACTACTGCTGAATGGTTTTGGTAATGTTACAGTTTATAAAGATAATCTTATTCCTTATTAAAAGAAAAATATTCCGAAAATTTGTCAATATTTAGGTTTTAAAGGAATAAATATCAGCCGCTATTATACTCATTTGTCATTAATTTAATATTTATTTAAGATAATGAAATATATATTCATTTAATATATTACACACTAATTTATCGCAGTTTAATATGCTTAATTGTTAATGAAATATAGAGCGGAATAGATTCAATTTAAAATGACTTTTGTTTTAACTATTGAGGCCCATGAGACTTAAAAGCTCATTAATTTAAAAACAGACCATTTAACATTGACACAATAATAAAAATTATTATGTATAAAATAATTTTAAAAATTAAATATTAATTAATATAGTTTATGTAAAACTTGATTATTTTAAACAAATGCACTTGTTAAATATTACATTTATAAAATAAAATAACAGATTTAAAAGAAATACTTGACCAAATAGAGATACATCGTTTTTCAGATAAAAATTGAAACAAAAATATTAAAATAAAAATTTATTGGAAGACCATTAAAATGATTTTTTAACAAAATTATATTTAAAAAAAATTATTGACGGATTTAGTTTAAATTTCAATTCTACCTGACGATGACAGTGAGTCTGTCGAAATATATAAATAAATAAATAAATAAATAAATAAATAAATAAATAAATAAATAAATAAATAAATAAATAAATAAATAAATAAATAAATAAATAAATAAATAAATAAATAAATAAATAAATAAATAAATAAATAAATAAATAAATAAATAAATAAAAATAGGATTTGGCGTTTTTAATTATATTTAAATCGATGCCATTATTTAGTGACTATTATTAAAATTTTATTTATATTTGTAAAATTAATTGTTTCCAAGTCGGACTAAATCAGTGTTACACAAACTTTATTAGCGGTAATCAACATTTAGTAAATATTCTTTTTATTATTTGTAAAAAATGCGAATAAACCTTTTTCTTGGTCAAATATTTTTCAATTATATTTTTAATAAAATTTCTATAAATTGAGCGAAATTAATTTATTAAATTAATTAGAAAATTGGCTATTTTTGAAAAAATCTACATGTTATCTAAACCAGAGCTCGATCAGATTGAAACTGCCAAATTTTCTCTGATGTTCTCTCTAAGTGGAACTTCTGATTTCTTTACACAACATGTCTAAATATGTATATAAATAAATATCTTCCAATTATGATATTATATAAATTAATTATTCAAATTTACAAGATTATATAAATTGAATTCCTAATCAAAATTAATCTTTTACTTACTTATTTCCTAAAACCTCATTTCTATTCTTGAAAAAGAACTTGTTATTTGAAATGAAGTTTCTACGTTTATTATGGATGAAATTCATTTTAAAGTTATTTCGTTTTAATAATTAGATGTATTTTAATTATAATTATTATTTAAGCAATAAAAACATATGAAATATTTATTAAAAATTGAATATTCAGTCTTGACAGGTCGTCAGTTTGGCATAATAAAAACATTTCATCTAATAACCATAATTGTTTGTTTTATCAAACAATTAAAACAAAATTTACATAAACAACAAAAGTTTATTTATTTATTTGGATTATTTACAAAATGAAAATTGTTAAATATTATAAATTATGAAGGTTTAACAAATTAGTTCATTTAACTCCTTAATTAAAAATGAAATGGAAAATGTTTTCATTATATTCTAGATTAATTTCTATTGGTTAATTATTTTATTAATTTTGAAAAATTTAAAAGATATTAATCTAGATTTAAAATATATAAATATATATGTTAATAAAAAGTATTTTGTTCACTTGAAAAAAGCAGTGCCGAAAATTCTTGAATTTCAAAAACATCGATATATAAATAATGTGTTTTGTTCAAATTAAATTTTTTTTAATTATTAAATTTTATTAGAACAATAAAATCCAACAAATAAGACAATTAAAATTCGAAAGCAAAATAAAATTTTCAAAACTTTTATAGTCAAACTGTGAAATAAGTAACATAATTTTGAAAACTTAACATTACAAATTATGAAGCTAATTATATATTAAATACTTCCCGACAAAATATTCTTTAAATAATTAATTTAACATTTAAAAGAATCTCTTTTTCAATATTTTAATTAAAGAATTTTAATTGATATTTTTTTCAAATTCAATTTAATTTCTGATAATTTTCATAAAAAATCTCTGATTTTGTCGATATAAACAAAAACTCAAATAAAAAAACAAAATTATAAATCAAAATTTAACGGTTAAAAGAAATTTTACTATAATTGATTTTCAACTTTTTGTATATGATCATATGTTAAAATTTTAATACAGTTTTAAATTAAAAATTTTATACTACTCGTTAACTTTGACATATTTTTAAAAATACAATATATTTTCTCTAAATAAAACTATAGTAAAAATTAAAAGAATAAAGTTGTTCTGTTTAGAAATGGATGGATAATTTCGAATTTATTTGTTTTTCACATTATTTTAATTTCTTTTCTCTTTGTGATGTTTAAATTTAACTAACGAAATTGTCATTTTAAATTAATATTAGTAAATAAGATTATACCTTTTATCACAATAGAATACTTTATGATGTATAATACAGAAAGAAATTAGCGATGAGAGAAGGTTTCTTTATTTCTGTCAATAGCAGTTTAATTTATTTTATTGTTTTTGAAACAAAAAAAATTAAAGTAATTAAAATCAATTATTTATGACAATTTTAAGCAATCTAATTATAAAATGCTAAGAAACTTAAATAACTGATATTGGGAATTAAATGAAAAATTTATGCTAGAGATGGGGTTAGAAATAAATACAAAAAAATAATGACTTTTTGTATAATGACATTTTTAATAAAAAAAACCTAGTAACGACTTATTCTTGCACCTATTCATTTATATTTATACTTTCCATAGTTACAAAGAATAAAGAAGCTTTTTAAGAAACAGACTTATTAAGACCTTGTGAAGCTTTAAAATTAATGTCGCATATGTTAGTTGTTATTTATAACATCCATAATCATATACTATAGACTGAGTAATGTAAGCATAAGGAATTTGCATATCCACACCATACATTCATTTAATATTTTATTTTACTTTTATTTATTTAATTAATTATTTATTTAATTAATTTATTTATATTCTCACACCATATAAATAAAAAAATTAAAATAATATTAATTTCTAAAAGAATTTCTAAAAAATGATTTTTTTAAAATTTTAATTTAAAATTAAATTTACAAATAATTTAGACTTTACAATAATTAAAATATTATAATAATATAAAAATCATAATGAAAAAAATTGAAAATAATAATAACAAATTGTCTATGATAAAATAGCCACGAAGAGATATATTTTTCATTTTATCATTATTATTGTTTTATAATTATCAAAATCTCTAGAGAATCACGAATCGTTCATTAATTTCCATAACAATAAATATAAAATTTCAAATATTCGTATTTAATATTGGTGAATTCGCTATTTGATTTTTGTAGTTTAAATAAACTTTGTTGCCATATAAAGAGTAAATACCAACAAGTCATAATATTATTATTTTTCTATGATATTAGATTGTTTTATTGCATCATCAAATTTTTTAATTTAATTTAATTTTGTTTTAATTTTTGTTATTCTAATGAAAATCTAATTTATAAAGTAATGATGAATTTATTATCAAAAATAAATAAATGCATATGAAATGTCGTAAGGTTTATAAGATCATTTTGCAATTTATTGAATGATTTTTTGTATATTTAACTTTTCTATGATGATATTTCAAAGTATAATAAAAACAAAAATTTTAATTAAAATAATTTAATTTTTTATTCCACTTTGATGTTTTTTTCCTTTAAAATTTTCTTTATCTGTAATATTTTAACTTTACACAAATTTTCAGCACTGACTATTTCGAGTGTTATATTTAGCAATTGCAATAGTCAGTAACGACATTTTGTGTTAAATAAATAAACACTAATAAAAATTCCAAATAAAGATAAACGAAATTTTAAAGGCTTAATCTTGAGTTGATAATTTATTAAAATTATTAACAATAATACATAATATAATATGCGCTTTATCAATATCCAGTAATTGCCAAAAACGTTTTCTTGACAATCTTTGTATTTACCATCAATTATCATTATTAAGCAGTACGTTATATAAACTTTCATCTTTGACCTTCATAATACTTCATAGTTTGCCCAATCCAATGCCTTAAAAATGGAACCCATACTTTTACTGTATTCTGTAGGATTATTACAAATCGAAGTATTATAGTTAACAATAAAACTTATATATTTCCACAGATCGTTTAAGACTTTGGTGAGAGGATCCAATTTCACAAATACGGATATAAAACATTTGGACTTAAATTTGACTGTCTTTTTATCAGCGCCGGTACGAGGGCTAAATAGTAATAACTGTTAGTAGCTAACTATCTTTGTTGATGTTTTCAATAAAAATATTGTTACAACATCTTGCATTTATTATTTCACATTATAATCTAATTGGTTTCTTAATGTCTGCAATTTTCTTTGAAAGGGCTTAATTTTTGTATTTTACTTAGGACGCAAGTTTATAATGTTTTGCAACTACATTTTCTAAGCTGGTATATAAGAAAGCATGTTTATATACTGAAAATTGACATAATAACAGTGTATGTTTTAAATAGCTAAAACACTAAATCTAAGAATTATGTCATCTGTATCAATTTCAGTTCCGATGAGTATTTCCAGTTTACCATGGTTCTAGTATCACTTCATGGTACACTATTGAAAATGTTTGTATGCTTAAAATCTGGAGATCTTATATCTAAATATGATGGGAAATTTACCTGTTATCATAAGTGTGACAAAAGAAAGTTATGAACTGGTATAATGTGTGTTAAAGTGCACTAAATATGAGTTGACATTTAAGATAATAGACGTTGAAGGATTCTTGACAACATTGATTGCGATTTTTCCCAATTTAGCAAGATTCTTGGTTTCGACTTTTTATAGGATTTTCAGCTGATTTTGAAGAAAAAATATGTGAAAAATTCAGTAGTGATGCGATTTACTGTAGTTGAGTTGAGGAATACCTTGAACTGTTTATTTATATATTTAGTGTTCAGCACAAAATAACCATTTATAAAAAGAATATTTCTTCAAAAGACAAAATCTTTCCCTGTAATATGCAAAATTGAAACAGGTCCCAACATCATACAAACATTATATAGTTAGAAAGTTAGCATGACTTGGTACTTGTGAATATTATTAATAACTTTACAATGAAATTCAACGCAAAGGTTTATGATTTTCCTTGATTTCCGTTGATTTATTATTTAATTTGTCGTAATACAATATTATGTTAAATTACAATAAAACAATTGTTTAAAGCTATTATAAAACTTAAATAAAAAAATTGAAAATAAATTGAATTGGGTGTTAATATTTTGTTTGCTGAAAATTTTGCAAAAAATAATCAAAGAAATTTTTAAGTATTTTATTAGAATTCAAAAACTAAATTTTTTCTAGCAGATGTTTAATTGAATTAAAAAGGAATATTAGTTAATAAATACCACATGACAGTACCTCTTTAGTAGATGTTTGGTACACAACTTGAAATGATAATAAATTTCATTTTTTGTATTTTTCAAATCGGTAAGTAAAATTTATTTTCATTTTGAATATGTTCATGGAACTTCGCAAAATTAGATTATTAGATTTTAAATGGAGAAAATATTTTAATATTTAGAAGTTTTGTTTTAATTTTTTATAGTATATTTCTAGTTAAACGTTATTATTATTATTATTATTATTATTATTATTATTATTATTATTATTATTATTATTATTATTATTATTATTATTATTATTATTATTATTATTATTATTATTATTATTATTATTAGTATTATTATAAAATCATTAAATAAGTTAATGATTATTGTTATATAATAATAATATAATAATAATATAATAATAATAATAATAATATAATAATAAGTAATAATATTATTATAATAATAATAATAATAATAATAATAATAATAATAATAATAATAATAACAATTATAATATTATTAAAATAATTAAAAAATATTATTATTATTAACATTATTTAACTTTAATGAAACTAAATCAAATAATAATATATTTTCTGTATTATTTTTCTTTCAATAATTTTTTTGAAAAGTTTTTTTGCTTTAAAATCTTTTGTAAAATAACAACAAAGTTCTTCACATATTTCTAAAATAATTCTATATTATAAATTATGTTGTATTTACTTATCTTCAATTTTTTGATGTTTCCTTTCAAAAATATATTACTTTGAAAAGAAAAATTCAAAGTTTTAAAACTAATTTTAATAATATTGTTATTATATCTATAATAATAATTATTACTATTATTAATTTGCTTCTTTTATCAATAAAAATCATATGAGTACAATACCACATAACTATCTCTCATATCTATCACCATTAACTAAAGGGTTTGATTAATATTAGTGAACACTATTTAATGTTTGTGTTTGTATTGTCGTATTTGGATTTATAATAGTTATAATAATTTGTGGAAAGATTTTGAATAAGTAGTTTTATTCTATTTAAACAGAATTTTTCCAAGTCGCATTGTTAGTACGTTGAATGTATTAGTGGATTTCAAATCCTGCTTAGATCGTGTTTGAATATGGTAATCAAATATCATAAATATATAGGAATGATTACCCGTTATCTCTGTACTCAAGTTCTTGATCACAGTCAACTGAAGAAATGTATAAATCTTAGTGATTACAATAAGAGATTAAAGAGTAGTGTGTATGCAAAGAATGGTGTGTTTGTGTTTGTATTGATATAATTATTATTTATGTTAATTTATGTTAAAAATAAATGTAAAGAATGTAAAAAATTATTCAATTTAATAAAAAATGTTAGTTATAATTTAATTTTATAAGTGTGTTTAAAAATAAAATTTTTTAATAAAATATATTTTTTAAATGACTTTTAATATATTAATTATATTAATCTTCTACGTTTGAAAAATCTGGCAAATGTATACACAAGCTTGTTTCTCTTTTGAATAAAATTGGTCATTCAAAGGGTTTTGTTGAAAGATTGATTGAAGAAACCTCTGATTACCTTTTGATTGCACCATATAAAAAAAGGAAACTACATTTCATTTAATCACGATGAACCTTTAAATTCTCATGTTTTAGTTATTCAATATATATGGAAGGTTTTCGAAATTTAAAGGTTTTTGTCATGAAATCATCTGGGAATTCCAATCTATTTAAAATAGTGTCAAAATCTTTTAAATTATTAAATATGTTTAGAAATAAATCTCAAACTCCAAAAGGTTTAATGTCTGGTCTAGTGTATAAGTTTGTATGTAATACGTACAATGCCACATAAATGGTATAAGTTTCCCGTCATCTCCGCACATGCGTTCAAAAACAGCTGATTGAAATGCGTGAGTCACATTATTGTTTCCATTTACAATTAATTCCGAAATTTAATAACTTCTATAATATAAAAAAAATCAATAAATTTATAGTATACACATTATTTATACACACAAACTGACATGTGTGTAAAAATTTAATGTTCCGAAATTTAATAACTTTATTATAGGAATTGAGAGAGTGGCAGAAAAATAATTGAACATACCAACACAAAACACATAATGAAAAATTCATGCAAATTTATTATAGCGTTTTTGTCCCGAAATTAATAACCATTAACATAATGTTAACATATAATTATTAAATAATTATTAAAAAATTATAAAGGAAAAAAGTTTTAATTTAGAATCTTCAGAGAAAAAGACAAAAATACATTGTAAAATTTAATTTTAAAATAAGTTAGAATATAACTTTTCTTCTGACAATGTAAGATTTATTTATTAAATTACAAAACATTAAAATATTTTACAGTATAACAGTAAATTCGTAAATTTTAAAAAATTTATATTTTTAATGGATATACAGAAAATGACAAAATTCGGCTTATTAATGCCTTTGAGAATGAGGAAAATTACAAAGAATCCATGTACGCGCTTCTTTCCTAATTATTAAAAAATAAGTATTAAAAAATAAATCTCTTCGGTGATTACTTTATTTATTTATAGATAAAAATATATCTGATTTACATTATATTAAAATAATTCCAATTTATTTCATAAAATTCCTTAAAAACACCTGAAATTTAATTAACAATATTATATTATAATTGCTTACTAAATGTAATATTTAAGAACTTGAATAATTATATCATAAATATATAAAATCAAAATTCAAGTCTTAAAAGTTACTTAAATTAAAAAACTTACCTGAAACCCATTTAAAAATTGAATAATTGAAGTTATAAACTTCATTTTCACGTAAATCAACTAGTGTGCACACCAATGTGTATTATAGAGGTTACTAAATTTCGGAATTAGGTGTATAACTGTTGACTTAAATTATAATGACAGACTGATGATGAGGTTAATGTAACATCCTTTAAACCAAAAAAGATTGTTATTCATGATAAATTCAACAAATATATATTTTTAGCGTTTTTATTAAACATGGGCCCTTATTTTTTCGATATTTAAATATATTTGGTTTTATTATTATTAAATAATTTTTTTCGAATAAACAATTTAAAATCTATGAATAAATTTTGTTTCTAACTCATGATGACAGTGAACCTCCCTGGTTGCGTTTTTTTAATATTTAATTCAGTACAATGTGTATATTAAAAATTAATATCAAAATTTTATATTATTGTTAATGCGCTGCAATTTTGAGAATTTTTTCATTTTGTCCCTAATTACAAAGTTTCGAAAAATTAATTAATAATCACATGAATAATTAAATAAGTGTTAATGATGAAAGATTATTACCATGTCAAGATATCAGACGATTTATTATCACAAATAAGTATATTGAGATCAATTGAAAATATCGCATTAAATTTATTAAAAGTGATACTATAAAATGATAAGAATAAAATATGAATCAAACTTTAAAAAAAAATAATAATTTATATATATATATATATATATAGTTAATAAGAAGAAATATTAATTTTAAAGAAAATATAACTTTTCGCATCATTGGAATTGGGATAATTTTTAGTTGATGATATTTATCTTATAAATAAATAATTAAAAATAAAATATTATTTAATCAGCATACAAACTTCTGTAATACTAACTTTAATTAATGACAAAAATAATAATTCACAAAAGTTAATTGTATTTATTAATCTATCATTTTGGATTAGATTGATTTTTCTTATTTATATAGGTTTTTATCCAGGAATTTTAGCGACCGCTTCAGTTGGATATATAGCTGGAGGAAATAATGCTAGAATTGAGAATGCACCGTGGCATGCGGCAATTATGTATGGAGACAATATTCACTGTGGCGGCTCAGTAATTAATGAAAAATGGATTTTATCAGCAGCCCATTGCTTTGACAATGACAAAAGGTAGAAGAATTTCTAATAGTAATTATCATTATTATAAATGTTGCAATAATATTTATCAAATAAAGTCGAAACCGGAACATGCAGTTCAATTACTATCTAGTAAAAGAAGTATTATTAGATTAAGTAATATATTGATACTGATAACATACATTCTTACTTCACTTGCACAGTCGAAGTTTCTCGCATCAGTCATGAAATAACTAGGTCATAATGGCCTAGTTATGTGATTGTCTTTTTATAAATAATAATAATAATAATAATAATAATAATAATAATAATAATAATAATAATAATAATAATAATAATAATAATAATAATAATAATAATAATAATAATAATAATAATAATAATAATAATATAAAACAAGTATATGACACTATTGGTAATTATATGGTGTTAAAATATCTTTTTATTATTTTATAAAACTTTTCTAACACTACTGACAGACAATTGGGGAAATGAGATAATATTTTAACTTGAAAATCTGAAAAGCATTAAAATTTTCATGATGGGAATCAAATATAACAAGACAACAAATGACAAACAAACGAATTTTTTGCAGTATTGGAGTACGAACATTAAACGATGTAAAAATTTATTCCAAAAGTAAATAATTTCTAAATCTATTGTAGAAATACTCAGAGGTTTTCCAATTAGCATTTTTACTATATCTAAAATTGTTTTTTCTTATATAAACTTTTTTAATTGTAAAATTATCATTGAGTTTTTGGAAACATTTATAACAAATATGGCTTTAAGATATTGTAATATTAAAATTTTACCATAAACAGGTCCTCGATGGATAATTGGAAAATCATTGTCGGAAGTGATGAATTGAAAAACACAAATGTAACATCCTTTAAACCAAAAAAGATTGTTATTCATGATAAATTCAACAAACCATATTATTCCAATGATATAGCTCTCATAGAATTGGAGGGGGCCATCAATTTAAAATCAATAGTGAAACCAATTGATTTGATAAATTTTTCAGAAAAAATTGTGGAATCTTCTTGTTATGTTTATGGATTTGGATCCACTGTTAAAGGTAAAGAAATATTCATTAACCATTTATAATTTTAATAATAAATTTATTAATTATAAATATTTAATTATCAAATCTCACTTTATTTATTTGAAGAATTTTTTCATTTTATCGTTAGACCAAAAACCACTGACATACAGTCTCTATAATGGTGGTATACCAATTAATGGTGAATGAATTTTATTTTTGAGAAAATTTATTTCAGTTATTTTAGAAATGGCTTTCAGGTAAGATTTTCAATTTTAAGAAAATTTTAAGACTTGAATTTTGATTTTTAGTCAACATTTGTATAGTAATTTATTTTTAATTACTTTTCAGCCTTTTAGGAATTTTATGAAATTTATTTTAGAATTATTTTGAAATGGTTTCGATATAATGTAAATCAGATATATATTTAATCATAATTAAATAATTAAAGTAATTGTCAAAAATATGTATTTTTCCAAAACATAACGGGAAAAATGGCAGAGTATGAGCAAAGTAATTTTTCAGATTTTTGCATTCTTCTTTTCTCAGCTCAGTATCAAGGATTTCTTTCAAGAAATCAAATCTGGATGTAAATGACATTGATCCGAATGCATCTGGTCTTGATATTGTCTTCTTAATATTAAATTTTAACTTAATTTTAACTTAAAAATAAATATTACTTTGATATTTTGACATTTTCATGACAACTTAACGTGGGTTCTTCATAAATACATCTTAAAATTTTCAACCATCTTTTATTTTCTCAAAATTGTCTAAAATAAAGTTATTATAGGAACGTCTCACAAGGGTGTATTTCTATATATCGAAAGTTTGCCTGTATTTTCTAGTATGTGTAGTGTTTGTGTGCAGCATTTCATTTTCAACCACTTTTCGATTTTTCTAGTGTAAAGGGTATCTCATTGTACTACAATGAGAAGATCAGCGTAAAATCAAAGTGAGTCTATGTTTGTATATTATAAGATTATTGATTGTTTTTATATTATAGGAAGTGTATATAAGCGGTTTCTGGTGTCAAACAATTTATATTTTGAATTTGATCCAACGTGGGAAATTATTGTGCTTTTTTTTTAATATTAAATGAGTTATAATATTAATAGAGTTAACGAAACTAACATGGAAAACTGTATTATTAACCAACCGTCAATTGATACTTTCAATGTCATTGACTCATTAAAATTTAATTGAAACTGAAAAGTTCAGGATCCCAATTATCAATTAATTTCAAAAAAAAAATTTATAAAATAATGTGCCATGTAAAAATTTACAAATATAACTAAGAAATTTAATTTTAGGTAATTTTTAATAATTTTTAGGGTTCTACCCTAGTTATTCTAGTGACAAATATAACTTCGAAATTATATGTATTTCAGTTACCATGTATTAGCTACAAAGGTTCCAGTGACTATATAATGACAAAATATACCTCATTTATTAATAAAGATAGTAGTTGAATAAATTATTAATATTTAATCAATTTTTATTAACTACATAGCCTATTTTTACCAATAATGTTTAAAAATACAACTTTAATAATAATCATAATTATAAGAAAGCGCCATTAAAACATTCATCTTACGAAAAAATTCGACAGTTTTCATGTGATCGCCAGGTAGGATAAAGTAACTATAGATATTAAAGATTTTTTATCCTATTTGAAAATGACTGGAAAATTGTCGAAATATATCATAAAACGAATGTTTGAATCGCGTCTTCTTATAATTAAATTTTTGACATGTTTGTTTAATAATCTATTGAATAGATTCTATTCAATAATAATAATAATAATATTAAAATTAATAAATTTTTAACTTTTGTTACAATTACTTTATAAAAATTAGAAATACTGTTTTTATTAAGTAATTTTTAATTTTTATTAACCACTAAGATTGGTGGAGTAGTACTTTGAAGGTAGGCCACGTTCCAATGATTAATAGTCTGTTTTGTGGTAATCTTTATTGCGTACCATCATCTACCAGTGGAGCTCGACCAGTTTATAAATCCAATATTTGTGCTGGAAATCTTAAGGGTGGAGATGATGCGTGTGAAGGTGACAGTGGAGGTGGACTTGTTTGTACAAATTCAAAAAAAAAGGTTAGCAATTAATTAAATATATATTTTCTTTAAATTTTTGTAAATTTCATTTATCAAATAAAATTTGTTTATGATATCATTGTTTATCAAATAATACATTAAGGTTCGACTAGGAAAAAAAGGAATATAAACGATCAAAGAATATTCATTCAACAGCCGAAATATTCTTTCCAATAATAAATTGTTCTAAATGTATGTATGTTACAGAAAAAGTTTACCAAATTCTTTTTGCCTGGAAAATAAAATACAATTAAACAATAAGATTATATAAATTGACAATGTGAATTAAGTAATAAATAAGAAAAAATAAGAAAATTGTATATATATTATAAGAACTTTTTTCAAATTTCACCACTGATTCCTATTCAATTAACATTGAATTTATTAAAAACGTATTTATTAAATGAATCGGTAGATTTATTAAAAGAACATCGATATATTTACTGATTCATAGTCAAGTTTTTTAATCAATACAATATATAATATAATATATAGGACAAAAAATCAAATTAAAAATCAAATTGTATGAATTGTAAAGAAGCAAACATTTAAGTGATAATTTAAGCCTTTTACTGCGAATAATTTATTTAATGAAAACATTTTTCGCAGCAAAAGGCTTAAATTATTACTTTATTGTTTTAAATAATAAATGCTGTTGAAATCATCACTTTATACTTGTAAAGGAATATATTAAAAATATTTTTTGATTATAATAAATAAATTTCCAATATAAAAATATTCATCTGAAATTAACGGATTTAAATTTTGTTTAAATTGTTCATTGTGACTGCAGATGATTTCAAACGTTTCAATTTGAAACTTTTGTAAAAATTCCGACAAACTCTTTTAATAAATGAATTCAAACATATTTTTGTATCAATTTAGCAAGTGGTTGTCGGAATTAGTCTCACATGGAGACGGCTGTGGATTACCAAACAGACCAACAATATACACAAATGTGTCATCTTATCTTGATTGGATTTCTTTTATCACTCAAAGAAAAATAGGAAATCTTGCGATTCCGAAGAAATATATTTACAATCAAAAGCTTGTGGAAAAATTTAATGACTGTTCTTAGCGAAGACAGCTGAGCGAGACGTGGGACCTTAAATATATGGTTTTCATTTAATCATTTGTTTTCAATAAATAATTTTTATTTACTTAGCATTTGTTTGTTATTTAGATTTTTGTATCAGTTAACCTTTGTCGTGTTTTTTAAATTAAATTGCACAAAATTAATTAGAAATCAATTAATTAAGTTTGAAAAGAAAAAAATCAAAAGATTTAGGGGAAAATAGGGGAACATTTTTGAAATAATGTTTTAGACATAAAAATAAAATTAATTAATTAATTAAAAATACTTCGCAAAATTAATCAATACTATACTAAATAAAATCTTTGACAATGAAGAATTGAAATATCAAATTAAGTTAAGTTAAGAAATGGTGAAAACACAAAGTCACTTGAAAAAGGCAGTACTGAAAATTTGTGAATATCAAATTTGTGAATCAAATTTAAATACGAGGTTATGAAAAAAACAGTACCTCTAATAGTTCTGTATCAGGTCATGTTTTTCTGCTAACTCGATTTTCAAGAAATCATTAGAAAGCCGGAAATCAGACATCTGATTTCAACAAGATATTTGTATTTCTACATATTATATCAAAAATTTACAGAAACTGATGTTTTTCAGTATCATTCTTACAAATTCATGGCTTGAACTTGAGTTTCTTGGAACTCCTTGAAATATTAACAGCAGGAACGTCTCTTTTCAAGGTTCAACAGAAATCTGACATCATTACTGCCTCCCAACGCCCCCTGATACATTGTCCCCATCTCTTTCAGGTCTTGATGGAACCTCTTCCCCTGTTCGTCACTCATTAATCCAAGATTCTCAGGAAACAACTCAAATGGATGAACAGGTAGTGCATTTTGATGCTTATGTTGCATCCAAGGTTTCTAAAAGCAGTCAAGATCTTGATCGCTTACTTCTGTCAATAAATAGTGTCACTCTTCGGTTTTAAACTGTGTTACTCCTATTTTATGTAGGAGCTATGCAATATCAATACAGTACACCAGATTATTATCTTTAGTAAAAAACGGGAGGTACTCTTCATGCCTGTTTCGGTAGAATGTGATGCAAACACTATAAAACAGGAGGTTTTTGTCCTTCAGTCTCGATGCCAACAGCTCAGCATTCGATTTTGACAAGCTGAGATCACGAACAAGATCATTAAGCTCATATTGAGAGAGCGGGTGTGGAGCGTCATCGCCAGAAACAAATTCTTCTCCTTCATCTTTTTCAACATTGGAAGAGGAGAAAAATCTTTCGCAGTTGATGTCGGGAAGATCATGAAATACAGGCACTGGAATCTCATCACAATAAGGCATAGGACGACGTGTTGATTCCAGATCAAGATATTTAAGGCAGCTCCGATTTTTCTTGTTTATTCCAGTTACATCAATGGCACAGACTTAACAATCAGTTGCATGGTTTGAAAGTTCCCTAGAAACCATAGGGATTCCAAATTTGAAAGAACTCTTTGTTCCTTTGATCCAATGACGATGATGCTCTATGCATGTCCTGTATATCATGTGAGTTGTCAAAGGTTATCATGACCACCCAGCCTTATACCGAAATATGATTGATAAACACGCTTTACAAAGTTGGTGACTGGGTTTCTGTTGGCAAAAAGGGTGCATTCACCACAGATGTAGCAAAATACAGGTTTATTTTTACAAGATCTTCTACCTGAAACCATCTTTTCACTGCAAAAACAATTGAATAAATAAAAGTAGCAACAAGAATCTAGAGTTAAAAACACATAGATATCTCACTTACTATTATATCGATGGCATGCATCGACGTAAAAAGTTCATTAGCGCTATATAAAAAAATTGACCTCACTTAACAAAACCAATGCGATTTTTCGATTCAGCACACAAAATTTGTTCTAAATCATCTAAAAATACTTAGACGCCAAATTTGCTGTAGACCAGTCTTATCATTATTTACTAGTACGTTATATAAACTTTCATCTTTGACCTTCATAATACTTCATAGTTTGCCCAATCCAATGCCTTAAAAATGGAACCCATACTTTTACTGTATTCTGCAGGATTATTACAAATCGAAGTATTATAGTTAACAATAAAAGTTATATATCTCCACAGTTCGTTTAGGAGTATACTGACGAGGATCCAATTTTACAAATACGGATATAAAACATCTGGACTTAAATTTGACTGTCTTTTTATCAGCGCCGGTACGAGGGCTAAATAGTAATAACTGTTAGTAGCTAACTATCTTTGTTGATGTTTTCAATAAAAATATTGTTACAACATCTTGCATTTATTATTTCACATAAAATCTAATTGGTTTCTTAATGTCTGCAATTTTCTTTGAAAGGGCTTAATTTTTGTATTTTACTTAGGACGCAAGTTTATAATGTTTTGCAACTACATTTTCTAAGCTGGTATATAAGAAAGCATGTTTATATACTGAAAATTGACATAATAACAGTGTATGTTTTAAATAGCTAAAACACTAAATCTAAGAATTATGTCATCTGTATCAATTTCAGTTCCGATGAGTATTTCCAGTTTACCATGGTTCTAGTATCACTTCATGGTACACTATTGAAAATGTTTGTATGCTTAAAATCAGGAGATCTTATATCTAAATATGATGGGAAATTAACCTGTTATCATAAGTGTGACAAAAGAAAGTTATGAACTGGTATAATGTGTGTTAAAGTGCACTAAATATGAGTTGACATTTAAGATAATAGACGTTGAAGGATTCTTGCCCATTTAACAAGATTCTTGGTTTCGACTTTTTATAGGATTTTCAGCTGATTTTGAAGAAAAAATATGTGAAAAATTCAGTAGTGATGCGATTTACTGTAGTTGAGTTGAGGAATACCTTGAACTGTTTATTTATATATTTAGTGTTCAGCACAAAATAACCATTTATAAAAAGAATATTTCTTCAAAAGACAAAATCTTTCCCTGTAATATGCAAAATTGAAACAGGTCCCAACATCATACAAACATTATATAGTTAGAAAGTTAGCATGAGTTGGTACTTGTGAACATTATTAATAACATTACAATGAAATTCAACGCAAAGATTTATGATTTTCTTTGATTTCCGTTGATTTATTATTTAATTTGTCGTAATACAATATTATGTTAAAATACAATAAAACAATTGTTTAAAACTATTATAAAACTTAAATAAAAAAATTGAAAATAAATTGAATTGGGTGTTAATATTTTGTTTGCTGAAAAATTTGCAAAAAATAATCAAAGAAATTTCTTAAGTATTTTATTAGAATTCGAAAACTAAATTTTTTAACCAAATGTTTAATTGAATTAAAAAGGAATATTAGTTATAAATACCACATGACAGTACCTCTTTAGTAGATGTTTGGTACACAACTTGAAATGATAATAAATTTCATTTTTTGTATTCAAATCGGTAAGTAAAATTTATTTTCATTTTGAATATGTTCATGGAACTTCGCAAAATTAGATTATTAGATTTTAAATGGAGAAAATATTTTAATATTTAGAAGTTTTGTTTTAATTTTTTATAGTATATTTCTAGTTAAGCGTCATTTGGTTATTTTAATGATCTCTGTTATAAATAATAATAATAATAATAATAATAATAATAATAATAATAATAATAATAATAATAATAATAATAATAATAATAATAATAATAATAATAATAATAATAATAATGATAATAATAATAATAATAATAATAATAATAATAATAATAATAATAATAATAATAATAATAATAATAATAATAATAATAATAATAATAATAATAATAATAGTTACAACAATTGGTTCCATCTAAAGATTTATTTAATTATTAACACAGAGTGATCACTCTTAATAGTAAAGCATATTGCGCTATAACTAACACACTGTATTGAATTACGCAATATACTCTGATCTGCTTCACATTTGGTCTTAAACCTCCAATATAATATCACTACTCTCCGCTTCTTAAGATTGATGATATCTCTTTAACCATATGAATCGTCGGTGCCGCGTCGTATCTGGATATTGCAATTCAACTTGCTGATCTGATACAAATCTAAGAATTTCATATGGACCATCATATTGAATATCATTTTTTGTTTCTTTTTCGTCGTACTAGTACCTTCTCTCCCACTTCGAATTGTCGTTTAATTCTTTTGTCGTTCTAAAATTTCCTCATCTTTTGCGCAGCTTGTTAGTTATTCGTTTGTGCTTTTTCCGAGATATTGTGCACTTGATGTTTGAGTCTAGAATTAAGGTGTAACGTTATTTTCCATCCATATACTATCTCAAATGGTGAATATTTTGTAGCACTTTGATAAGTTGCGTTTATACTGAATTCAATTCGAGGCAGCAGTTCGTGTCATTGTTTTTCAGCACAGCCACCTTTCGTCGTCGTCACAAGTAAATCCCTCATTGTTCTGATAGTTCTTTCCACTAAGTCATTCGACTGAGATTGATATGGCGTAACGAATTCTTGCTTTATTCATAGTTCTAATTTTTCCTTCAAATTTTTGCTTTTAAAATTTCGCCCTCTGTCTGTCAATATACTTTGAGGTTTACCATATTTGTAAATCCAACTGTTCATTAGTGTCTTGAAAATAGTTTTTTCATATTGGTTTGCTGTAACCGTTTGAATTACTAATTTGCTAAACCTATCAAAAATAACAATAAAATACATTTTGTCGGTTGAAGTTCTCTCGAAAACAGCAACATCCATCACAATGTGTTCTAGAAATTCAGAACTTTCGCGTGGAATTAAAATTTCCGTTTGTCTTCCTTTGGTCTATTTTCCTTCTTGCACATGTGAAACATCGCTTTACTGTCTCCTTAACGGTTTCTTGCATTTTTGGCCAGAAAAAATTCCCTTTCAAAAAATGTAACAGTTTCTTAATTCCAACGTGACATAAATCTTCATGTATTTTAATCACTAGTTCAGACTGATAGATTTTTAGGGATTATCACTAGATCCATATCTTTAACTGATCTTTATATCTGAATAAAAAACTATTTAGAAACGATTCCTTCCAAACATCTATCTGATTCCTAAGAATTTCCATCACTTCCTGGAACAATTTATCTTTTTTCTGTTCTTCCATAATCTCTAACACTCTCTGTGCTTTTGCATCAAATTGATATGTCTTACTCTTGATCTATCTTGTTTATGCTGTACATGTGCTGCCTGACACTGTGCACACAAACTACCCTTGATCCTTGATAATCCATCTGCGTTTGCATATTCTTCACCTTTCCGGTATTTCAATTGGAAATCGTATTTCGATAGATTAGCCATCCATGTCTGGAATTGTGGACTTATTGCTTTCCTTTCGTATTCATAAATACTAAGGCTTTGTGATCTGTTCAAGCCACGAATTCTTTCGCATTAAATACTGTCTAAAATATAAAGCATATTCATGTAATGCCAATAACTCTTTCTTGTTTACGCAGTATCCTTTTTCATGGGTCATTTAATTTCTTGAACCGTATGCGATAACACTGTGGTTTCGTCGCTTCTGTAATTGACTTGATCTTCTTTGAATTTTTCTGCATTCCATTTTCACCGACGGTGTGACCAAGGAATTTTAATTTGGTTTTGTAAATTTCGCACTTTTCCGGATTTATTCTTAGTCCTGTTTTTTTATTCTTTTAAAAACTCCTCGCAATCGCTCAACATGTTCAGACTGGTCCTTGCCATATACCAGAATATCGTCTAAATAAACAATTGCTCCATTAAACAATATACCCTCAAACATCGTGTGCATTAATCGCTGAAACTTTGCTGGAACTGTTGTTAATCCAAATGGAAGTTGATTGAAAAAAAATTGACCTTCTTTGGAACAAAAAGCCGTTTTCTCTTATCCAAGATCTAAAGAAGAAAAAAATTTAGATCCTAAAAGGTTATCGAGTTATTAGGGATATGTTGGGCATACGGGAAGATTCTCTTTCTGTCATCTTATTCAACTCTTGATAATCTACGCACATTCTTATTGAGCCGTCTTTTTTCCTACTACAACCAATGAGGTGCTCCATGGACCTTTACAGCGTCTTATAACTACAGCTTTGGTTAACTCTTTTATCATATCGTCAATTTTCTGTTCTAGATGCATCGGTTGTCATCTTGGAAATTACATTGTTGGACTCTCAGATGTATTAATTTCGTGCTCCACGATTCTTGTGAATCCTAAATCAAATCTGGCTGCCATAAATACTGACCCGAATTAATCTAATAATTTGTTAATTGTTGGCAATTCATTTCTTCCCAATTCCTTTTTTCTTTTTGTCCTCTCGTCATCAGTATAATTGATAATCTTTGTCTCGGATTCAATATTGTTAATTTCCATCAACTGCACTCCAATTGATTTCAAGGTATCTATCCCACTAATAAAACCTGGAAATATATTTTTAATAACAATTATTTTGATTGTCCTCATCCTATTGTGCCAATAAACATTTGCCTCTGTACCTCCCTGTGGTTTTTGAGTTCCTGGAAAATCTCCACATATTTTGATTTCACTGCTGCTTAACCGTGGACTGCCAATTTTATTCCATGTTTCCTCATTCATCACTGTAATCGAATCTCCAGAATCTCACAACATCTCAATCTCAACTTCATTTATCATCATCTTGCTCCATTCTCTTCCATCTGATGTTGCATACCTTATTCCTTCTGTTCTGTCATTCCGATTTTCCTCCTTTACAACCCCATTGACGAAATGTGTGCAATAGAGTTCCTCGTGTTTTTTTCAGTTTTCACATCATGAATTGCATAATTATTAATTGATTCTATTGTTTCTGCATCAGCCGAGTAATTTCTTCCGTTTTCTTCGTCATGCACACAAGCTATCATTTTCTTGTTCTCATAGTTCTGTTGTCCTTTCTTTCTCAATAAATATCAATAACTGAAGTTATGTCCACCCTTACCAGATATCAAACATTTATCTTTTAGTGGACATTCATATCATCTATGCCCATATTCTTCACAGCAAAAACATTGGCCTGACTGCAATTCGAGTCATCATTGTGTGAACATTTTCGATGTGATCGCCACTTACAACAATTGTTCCATCTAAAGATTTATTTAATTATTAACACAGAGTGATCACTCTTAAATACTCATATATATTGCGCAATAACTAGCACATTGTATTGAATTAAGCAATATACTCTGAACTGCTTCACATTTGGTCTTTGGCCTTCTATGTAATATCATTACTATAATAATAATAATAATAATAATAATAATAATAATAATAATAATAATAATAATAATAATAATAATAATAATAATAATAATAATAATAATAATAATAATAATAATAATAATAATAATAATAATAATAATAATAATAATAATAATAGTAATAATAATAATAATAATAATAATAATAATAATAATAATAATAATAATAATAATAATAATAATAATAATAATAATAATAATAATAATAATAATAATAATAATAATAATAATAATATTAATAATAATAATAATAATAATAATAATAATAATAATAATAATAATAATAACAATTATAATATTATTAAAATAATTAAAAAATATTATTATTATTAACATTATTTAACTTTAATGAAACTAAATCAAATAATAATATATTTTCTGTATTATTTTTCTTTCAATAATTTTTTTGAAAATTTTCTTTGCTTTAAAATTTTTTGTAAAATAACAACAAAGTTCTTCACATATTTCTAAAATAATTCTATATTATTAATTATGTTGTATTTACTTATCTTCAATTTTTTGATGTTTCCTTTCAAAAATATATTACTTTGAAAAGAAAAATTCAAAGTTTTAAAACTAATTTTAATAATATTGTTATTATATCTATAATAATAATTATTACTATTATTAATTTGCTTCTTTTATCAATAAAAATCATATGAGTACAATACCACATAACTATCTCTCATATCTATCACCATTAACTAAAGGGTTTGATTAATATTAGTGAACACTATTTAATGTTTGTGCTTGTATTGTCGTATTTGGATTTATAATAGTTATAATAATTTGTGGAAAGATTTTGAATAAGTAGTTTTATTCTATTTAAACAGAATTTTTCCAAGTCGCATTGTTAGTACGTTGAATGTATTAGTGGATTTCAAATCCTGCTTAGATCGTGTTTGAATATGGTAATCAAATATCATAAATATATAGGAATGATTACCCGTTATCTCTGTACTCAAGTTCTTGATAACTGTCAACTGAAGAAATGGATAAATATTAGTGAGTACAATAAGATATTAAAGAGTTGTGTGTATGCAAAGAATGGTGTGTTTGTGTCTCTATTGGCATGCAAAATTTATATAAAAGATGATGTTATATAACAGAATGTAAACAATTATTCAATTTAATAAAAAATGTTAGTTATAATTTAATTTTAAAATAAATAAATTTTATTTAATAAAATATATTTTTAAAATGACTTTTAATATATTAATTATATTAATTTTCTACATTTGAAAAATCTGGCGAAAATTATACACAAGCTTATTTCTCTTTTGAATAAAATTGGCTATTCATAGGGTTTTGTTGAAAGATTGACTAAGGAAACCTTTGATCACCTTTTGATTGCACCAGATAAAAAAACGGAAACTACATTTCATTTAATCACGATGAACCTTTAAAATCTCATGTTTTAGTTATTCAATATATATGGAAGGTTTTCGAAATTTAAAGGTTTTTGTCATGAAATCATTAGGGAATTCCAATTTATTTAAAATAGTGTCAAAATCTTTTAAATCATTAAATATGTTTAGAAATAAATCTCAAACTCCAATAGATTTACCGTCTGGTCTAGTGTATAAGTTTGCATGTAAATAAATGGGATAGGCTTCCCGTTATCTTCGCACATGCATTAAAAACAGCTGATTGAAATATGCGAGTCACATTTTTGTTTCCATAATTTCATTGAAATATATTTGTTTGTTTGGCCTATTTATTAAACATGGGCCCTCATTTTTTCGATATTTAATATATTTTATATATTGTAAATATATTTATTTTTATTATTATTAATTTTTTTTAGAATAATCAATTTCAAATCTATAAATAAATTTTTCTACCTCATGATAACAGTGAACCTCCCAAAATATATTGTCAAGTTGCGTTTTTTGATATTTAATTTTGTGTATGTTAAAAATTAGTATCAAAATTTTATATTATCATTTTTCCATTTTGTCCCTAATTATAAATTTTCGAAACATTAATTAATAATCACATGAATAATTAAATAAGTGTTAATGATGAAAGGTTATTATCATGTCAAGATATCAGACGATTTATTATCACAAATAAGTATACTGAGATCAACTGTAAATAATGCATTAAATTTTTTAAAAGTGATACTATAAAATGATAAAAATAAAATATGAATCAATTTTAAAAAATATTAATAATTTGTAATTATTATAAATTTTGATGGTAATAACAATTTTAATATTAAAAGATTCAAATTATATAATAAATAATAAATAATTAAAAATAAAATATTATTTAATCAGCATACAAACTTCTGTAATACTAACTTTAATTAATGACAAAATTAATATTTCACAAAATTAATTGTTTTTATTAATCTATCATTTTTTATTAGATTGATTTTTCTTATTTATATAGGTTTTTATCCAGGAATTTTAGCGACCGCTTCAGTTGGATATATAGCTGGAGGAAATAATGCTAGAATTGAGAATGCACCGTGGCATGCGGCAATTATGTATGGAGACAATATTTTCTGTGGTGGCTCAGTAATTAATGAAAAATGGATTTTATCAGCAGCCCATTGCTTTGACAATGACAAAAGGTAGAAGAATTCCTAATAATAATTATTATTATTATAAATTTTGCAATAATATTTATCAAATAAATTCGAAACCGGAACTTGCAGTTCTATTACTATTAAAGTGCTTCCATGTCAATAATCTAGTAAAAAAGTATTATTAGATTAAGTAATATATTGATACAGATAACATACATTCTTACTTAACTTGCACCAGTCAAAGTTTCTTGCATCAGTCATGAGATACCTAGGTCACAAATAATAATAATAATAATAATAATAATAATAATAATAATAATAATAATAATAATAATAATAATAATAACAATAATAATAACAATTGTTTCGACCAGTCAGAGGGGGAATGACTTCTACCTCTGACTGGTGGTGTGTGTATTGTTTTATCGTTTTTTTGTCGCGTCTGTGTGCGTGTTATTGTAAGATTGCTATGTCATATTGATGTGCGCACACAGACGCGAGGAATCGGTACTTTTTATTTGTATTGCAAATGAAAATTGAATTAGATTTTCTAGAAGTTTTGGATTAAACGGTTGTTTTAGTTTTTACATGATTTGAATTTTTGGAGCAAATCAATTAATAAAGTTCCTTGTTAAAATTGCTTCAGGTGTTAAGTGTGATTCTTCAGTTGAAGAATATCTTAATGGCATTAAATTACAACACAGATTTCAATATGTAATCTTTGGACTCAACAAACAGAAGGATAGAATTATGCAATTAGAACCTGAGGAATTAAGTAATCGTTATGAAAGGCTCAGATTACACATGATTGAAACATATGCTAAAGAACGTTGCTATGCATTATATGACTGTCAGGGTACTTTGTCGTTTATTTCATGGGTACCAGAAACAATTGAAATCAATAGTATGATTATGACTGCTTCAAAATCAAAAATTGCAACTAACGTCTATCCAAACAGTCCTATTTATGCACCAAGGGATAAATCTATGATTATTTGGGATTTGGAAAATAAAGTTCCCGTTGGATACATGAAAGCCTTTCCGGATGAAATCTATTCTAATGACATCTATTCTAATGAAATCTATTCAGTTCTAATTTTCCTTAAAATGTCATTAAATTGTTCTGTTTCCAACGAAATTCCTGAAGTTCCAGTTCTTAATGGATCATCAGGACATGTTTATGAAGAAAGGTTAATTGAAAAACATTTAACGACAAGTGACCTAGATCCTGTCATTGGAATACAGTTTTCTGTAGATGATTTAAATAAAATTAAAGTACCAATGCATTTTCGTTCTTGTGACTCTTCAACAATAATAATAATAATATTAATAAAACAAATATCTTTATTACAAATAAACATCGAGTATATAATATTTTTATGTCCTATATTTACATTTATAAAGTGCTGTCCAAATTAATTTTATTCAAATTTGACCAAATGTATATTTTCATAATCTTTATTTACAACTTTTTCGGTTATTCCGAAGTTTCTGATTTTGATGAAGTAAAGCTGAATGTATCATTTTATATTAAGTGATCTTTTTGGCCAATTTTAAATAATGAAATTTTGATTTTATAAAAATTCTTTTCTGTGTTTAGAGACATGTGCTGTTGCATTATCTTGAGCCATCTTTGCTATATCTAAAATTTTTTTTTCTTATATAAACTTTTTTAATTGTAAAATTATCATTGCGTTTTTGGAAATATTTATAACAAATATGGCTTTAAGATATTGTAATATTAAAATTTTACCATAAACAGGTCCTCGATGGATAATTTGAAAATTATTGTCGGAAGTGATGAATTGAAAAACACAAATGTAACATCCTTTAAACCAAAAAAGATTGTTATTCATGATAAATTCAACAATCCATATTATTCCAATGATATAGCTCTCATAGAATTGGAGGGGGCCATCAATTTAAAATCAATAGTGAAACCAATTGATTTGATAAATTTTTCAGAAAAAATTGTGGAATCTTCTTGTTATGTTTATGGATTTGGATCCACTGTTAAAGGTAAAGTAAAATTTTAATAATAAATTTATTAATAAAAATATTTAATTATCAAATCTCACTTTATTTATTTGAAGAATTATTTCATTTTATCGTTAGACCAGAAACCGAGTAGTACTTTGAAGGTAGGCCACGTTCCAATGATTAATAGTCTGTTATGTGGTAATCTTTATTGTGTACCATCATTTACCAGTGGAGCTCAACCAGTTTATAAATCCAATATTTGTGCTGGAAATCTTAAAGGTGGAGATGATGCATGTAAAGGTGACAGTGGCGGTGGACTTGTTTGTACAATTTCAAATAATAAGGTTAACAATTAATTAAATATTTATTTTCTGTAAATTTTTGTCAATTTGATTTATCAAATAAAATTTGTTTATGATATCATTGTTTATCAAATAATACATTAAGGTTCGACTAGGAAAAAAAGGAATATAAACGATCAAAAAATATTCATTCAACAGTTGAAATATTCTTTCCAATAATAAATTGTTCTAAATGTATATATGCTACAGAAAAAGTTTACCAAATTCTCTTTGCCTGGAAAATAAAATGCAATTAAAACAATAAGATTATATAAATTGTAATGTCAATTAATTAATAAATAAATAAAAATAAGAAAACAATATATATATATATATATATATATATATATATATATATATATATATATATATATATATATATATATATATATATATATATATATATATATATATATATATATATGTGACAAAAAAATAATGTATATATATTGTTTTAATTTTTTAATTTAATTTTTTCAAATTTCACCGTCGAGTTCTTTTCAATTAACATTGTATTTATTAAAAACCTTGACTATGAATCAGTAGATTTATTAAAAGAACATCGATATATTTAC
Organism: Schmidtea polychroa; assembly: GCA_959609185.1. Taxonomy (NCBI): domain Eukaryota; kingdom Metazoa; phylum Platyhelminthes; order Tricladida; family Dugesiidae; genus Schmidtea; species Schmidtea polychroa. The sequence continues at coordinate 53,625 of CAUHTR010007328.1, forward strand.
TGATTCATAGTCAAGCTTTTTAATCAATACAATATATAATATATAATATATATGACAAAAAAATCAAATTAAAAATCAAATTGTAAGAATTGAAAAGAAACAAATTAAATATAATTTTTGATTATTGGCAGCAAAACACTTAAATTATTACTTAATTGTTTTAAATAATAAATGTTGCTACAAACAAATCATCACTTTATACTTGTAAAGTGACAAATTAAATATATGTTTTGCCTATAATAAATAAATTTCCACTATAAAAATATTCATCTGAAATTAAGGATTTAAATTTTGTTTAAATTGTTCATTTTGATTGTATATGATTTCAAACGTTTCAATTTGAAACTTTTGCAAAAGTTCCGACTAACTCTTTTAATAAATGAATTTAAACATATTTTTGTATCAATTTAGCAAGTGGTTGTCGGAATTGTCTCACATGGAGACCGCTGTACATTACCAAACATACTTGATTTGATTTCTTTTATCACCGGAAATCCTAAGGGTGGAGATGATACGTGTGAAGGTGACAGTGGAGGTGAACTTGTTTATACAAATTCAAATAATAAGGTTAGCAATTAATTAAATATTTATTTTCTGTAAATTTTTGTCAATTTGATTTATCAAATAAAATTTGTTTAAGATATCATTGTTTATCAAATAATACATTAAGGTTCGACTTGGAAAAAAGGAATATAAACGATCAAAGAATATTCATTCAACAGCCGAAATATTCTTTCCAATAATAAATTGCTCTAAATGTATATAATATATAAGATCGTTCACAAAAAGCCGAAGTTTAGCTTCAAAACTAAATAACGTTTGTGACAAATCAATAATTATCTTTTCTTTTCCTTGTAAAGCCAAATTTAATATTTGCAAATGTTCCATAATGTCTGTAAGGAACATTAAGTCAGAAAGCCAAGTTTCATTTTCTAATTCTGGGTATGCTATTCCTTTCACTAAATTTATTTTCATTGCTTCTCTCTCGTTGTTATAACAAAGCGCCGCCTACTACAAAATAATTTTAAAAAGCAGTAAAATGTGAAAAACAATGTTTCGTTAATTTTTAACATTTATGAAAATACAATTGCAACAAAAAATTTTTTTTAAAAATTCAGTTGAAAAAATTTCAAAATAAAAAAATCGAATTCAATTTTCAAATTCAATTATCAAAAATTCAATTATCAATGAGCCGCAGTTTACTCAACGAAGAGCCGCTTTTGCCCACCGTTGGTATCTATGTTACAGAAATAAATTTACCATATTCTTTTTGCTTGGAAAATAAAATGCAATTAAAACAATAAGATTATATAAATTGACAGTGTGAATTAATTAATAAATAAATAAAAATAAGAAATTGTGTATATATATATATATATAATTATTATAAAAATGTAATTAATGGACAGGAAAGAATTCCTGTCATTAATCATCCAGTAAATAAAAAAAATATTGATCATTCAAGTTAATATGAATCAACTAAGATAATAGATTAATAAAAATTTTGAAATAAGATCTAGTAGATAATTGATTTAGATTGAATAAATTAATTGAAATAAAATTAATTTTAATTATTTTTTTAAAAGTAATACATGTACTCAAATTGATTGACTGATTGCTCAATATATGCAAAAAATCAGTATAAATTCATTACAATTATCAAAGTCAGCAATCTAAAATAAAAATAATTATCATTAAATTCCAAGAGAGACTAGAAAACTAATGATAACATCTAACAAACCAGTAAATTCATTTAAATGACAATAATTGGTATATCCAAGTGAATTCTCTAATAAAATCATCTAAAAAGCATCATTTCCCCCTAAATATATCAATATTTAAAGATTGGTATTTTAATGATAAATACTTGTTAAAGATCATATATTCTCCTCAAACTAATAAGATTCCTTAAAATCCCTTAAATGACTATATTTCTACCCTTAATCCATATTATTACAAATAATTCACTAAGATCATCTAAAAAGCATCAAATTTCCTTGAAATAACTCTATCCTTAAAGATTGATATTTTAATGATAAGTACCCGTAAATGATCATATATTCCCCTCAGATTAATAAGATTGCTTAAAATCCCCTTTAAATGACTATAATTCTAACTTTAATTCCTATTATCATACATATTTCACTATTGATAAAACCAGTTATAATTAAATTTTTGTTAATCACTGTACTCGATATTTTAAATAAATATTACTACAATATAACTGACTAGGTCCCATTGAAACTATGAAAATGTTTCTTCAAATAATCATTTTTACCAATATTCTACCGATTTAATTACTAATTAAAATCAATCGATAGATTTCTTTCAATAAAGATCAATTTTATTTAGTTGTTGTCGATGCTTTAGGTCCATATTTTTCAACTTTTGTCATTCTCCGTCTAAATAAAGATAAAAATAAATTAAAGTTGATATCAATCCCAATTATCTGTAAAGTTTTCATTGTCAAAACCAAGTAAATCGATCATTATCCCTACTTAATAAAACATTGTTCTAAAACATAAATCTAAATTAATTTACTGTGCATTAATCACAACCTAATAAAACAATATAATTTCACATTATTATTGATTCATAACTGACTAATGTATTGCAATTTCCCTTAAAACATTGATATTTTAACAACATCATCCATAAAAAATCAGATATTCCCATCTTAACTCATCCTTCATTAAATTCAATCGACTATATCTCTCTTACAATGATATATTCCTACCTTATACGATCTCTCATTAAATCTAACCGACTATATCTCCCTTAAAAGATCATATTTTCCCATCTTAATCGATCTCTCATTAAAACTCACCGACAATATCCCATCTTAACCGATCTCTCACCAAATATTTCTACCCTTTAAACATCTAACCGAATATATCCTTCAATTCTACCCACTTGAATCCTCCTTTAATTCAATTCAGTCACGGCTTGTCATGTAATAAAATAGTTTAAATTATATTCCCCCAATTCTCGATTTTCCATTAATTAATCACTAATATCCCCCCGATTTTCCACTAATTTATCACTTATATTCCGCCGATTTTGATTAATTATTCACTTAAAACATCCCCACAAATATTTCTTTTAAAAGTTTTTTTATTAAATTTCATGTTGACTGATTAAAAGTGATAATGGTGATAAATTTAATTGATAAATTTAATTAATTTCTTGATAATTAGTTGTATTTTATTGAATAGTTTTTAAATAAAAATTAATTTCATTGACAATTAGGTTAATAATTAAGTGATAGAATAAATTTTTGATGATAACTTTGTAATATATTCGACTAGATAATTTTTTCAATAATTTTCTAAGAATATTTACACATTGATGAACTTTAAAAAAACATAAGCTAAGAAACCAGTTAACTTTATCAAGGACTTTAAATTTACTTGATAATTATTGTAGGATATACAGAAATTTAGTTTGCTGATAGTGCTTGAAAATGATTGGTTGAATAGCTGAAGAATTATGATCAAACAATATATATCATTGATGGGTGAAATATTTGTAGGAAATAATGAGTTTATTATGTCTTTGTTACATAAGTCGACTTTAGCGTCAAAATGCGTTTTTAAAATATATTTAAATTTTAAAATATCGCAACGTAATATATTAATTTTTTTCCTATCCTTCCTTGATTTTGATTGGTTAGTGGGCTCTTATTATTTAGCTTCTAAATTATTTTAATGGAAGAATGTCTGGTGCCTATAACAGTTAATGAAAAGTCATATTTTTGAAGAATTCTCTCTAAGAATTTTAAGACTGAATTGAATTAAAGGGCTCAAGTGGGTAGAATTAAAGGATATATTCGGTTAGATGTTTAAAGGGGTAGAAATATTTGGTGAGAGATCGGATAAGATGGGATATAGTCGGTTAGATTTAATGAGAGATCGGTTAAGATGGGAATATATCATTGTAAGGGAGATATAGTCGGTTAAATTTAATGAAGGATGGGTTAAGATGGGGAAATATGATCTCTTGAGGGGATATAGTCGGCTAAATTTAATGAGGGATGGGTTAAGATGGGAATATATCATTGTAAGGGAGATATAGTCGGTTAAATTTAATGAAGGATGGGTTAAGATGGGAATACATGATTTTTTAAGGATGATGTTGGTAAAATATCAATGTTTTAAGGGAAATGTCAATACATTAGTCAGTTATGAATTAAAATTAATGTGAAATTATATTGTTTTATTAGGTTGTGATTAATGCACAGTAAATTAATTTAGATTTATGTTTTAGAACAATGTTTTATTAAGTAGGGATAGTGATCGATTTACTTGGTTTTGACAATGAAATCTTTAGAGATAATTTGGATTGATATCAACTTTAAATTATTTTTATCTTTATTTAGACAGACAACGACAAAAGTTGACCATTTGAAGAAATATATTTTATTGAATGGATAAATTTAATATTTCAATGGGACCTAGTCAGTTATATTGTACAGTAATATTTATTTAAAATTTCGAGTACAGTGATTTACATTTAGAACAAAAATATAATTATAACCGGTTTTATCAATAGATTTTATAAATTATTTAGGGTTAATGACCAAATTAATTTATATGTTTTATAGGGAAATATTCATGATAATAGGAATTAAAGTTAGAATTATAGTCATTTAAAAGGATTTTAAGAAATCTTTTTAGTCCGAGGGAAATATATAACCTTTTAAGAGTACTTATCGATAAAATACTAATCTTTAAAGACAGAGATATTTCAGGGAAATTTGATGGTTTTTATGGTGATTTTAGTGAAATATTTGTAATAATATGAATTAAGGGTCGAAATATAGTCATTTAAGGGATTTTAAGGAATCTTATTAGTTTGAGGTGAATATATGATCTTTAACAATTATTTATCATTAAAATACCAATCTTTAAATATTGATATATTTAGGGGGAAATGATGCTTTTTAGATGATTTTATTAGAGAATTCGCTTGAATATACCAATTATTGTCATTTAAATGAATTTACTGGTTTTTTAGATGTTATCATTAGTTTTCTAATCTCTCTTGGAATTTAATGATAATTATTTTTATTTTAGATTGCTGACTTTGATAATTGTAATGAATTTATACTGATTTTTTGAATATATTGAGCAATCAGTCAATCAATTTGAGTACATGTATTACTTTTAAAAAAATAATTAAAATTAATTTTATTTCAATTAATTTATTCAATCTAAATCAATTATCTACTAGATCTTATTTCAAAATTTTTATTAATTTATTATCTTAGTTGATTCAACTTGAATGATCAGTATTTTTTTATTTACTTGATGATTAATGAATAGAATTTAAAGTTCTTTCCTGTCCATTAATTATATTTTTATAATATTTATTTCATATAAATTTGAATAAATTAAATTTTTACAATTATTTATTCAATTTTTACCTAGTTATTGATGCCTTGAGTTCAATTAATTTTTCATCCAATTTTTCAAGTGATGAGTATTTTCTTTTAAAGATCAATTTGTTAGTACATAGTTGTTGGTTGTAAGTAGTTGGTTGACTTTTTAGATTTTGATAAGAAGATATTGTATGTGATGAAGAATATTTTGTATTTAATTGCTATTATTTTTATGTGTGGTTAGTTGATTGTTGGTACTTGGTATCTAGTTGATAGTATTTTTGCTGATAGTGCTTGGTAACTTGTTGTAAGTACTTGACAGATAGCGTTTGGTATCTTGTTGTAAGTACTTGGTATCTAGTTGAAAATACGTGTTCGTAAGTTACCGGTAGATGATACTAAGTTGTTGGTATCTTGTACTTGGTAGTTGGTACGATGTTGTTAGTATCTAGTTGTAGGTTGATATTTGTTAATTTCTCGATGGGTTTTGATGGTGGTTGTTAGTACATGGCTGTAAGTGTTTAGTATTTTGTTGTTTGAAACATAGTGGTTAGTACATGTAACTAGTTAATTGGTAGGTGGGGGTTGAGTGTTAGCAATACCCTTACGACTAGTACCTTTACGACTAATACCCTTATGACCTGTACCCTTAGGGGGTCTAAAACATCCTGTTGGATAAACTCAGAGTATATATAATAAAACTGATCAACAATTAAAACAATTAAAACAAATAAAACCTTCAACATTCGAATTATAATCAGTTATAAAACATTTAATTATAACAAACTTAAACCACCCTTTTACAACAAACTTAAACCACCCTTTCACTCACATCCCCCCGAGTTTGATAAGTATGCACACTCTCTTCTTCGTTGCGTGCTCGTATATTTTTAACATGCATACATACCCCATCAACAGAAACATTCCATGCCGAATTTACATCTGTTACCACACCTTCTCTCCACTCATCCATGCAAGACGCATTACCACCCTTTACATAAACGACATCACCAACTCGAAACTTTCCACTGGTTTCATTGTCCCGATCTCTTTCAACATTTTCGTCATTCAACTCGTATGCATATATGGAAGCAAATGGCACGGAGCATTCATTTTGACCCTCGCGCGGCGACGCATTATACCAAAACAGCATTTCTTCCACGGTTCCCCGCGTTCGTGCCACCATCCTTTTTATTGTCCTGTGGTTACGTTCCACAATTCCATTTCCAGAAGGTTCATACGCACATCTATATATATGCTTCACTTTCCATTCATCACAATATTTTCTCAATGCATCGCTTTTAAACGCTCCTCCATTATCACTAAGTAATTCTCTGTAAAACCCTCTTTCGAACATGGTCTTTCTTATCGCATTCAACACGCTTCGTCCACTTTCATCTTTCAACTCATGCCATATTGCATACCTCCCGGGTCCGCAGTCCACTACCGACAAATACTTCTTTCCCTCCAAATGCACAACATCCACTGCTATCCTGACCCACGTGCCACCTACGCTCAACTCCCCTTTCGGCATTCTACACGCATGCGGATCAACGGTAGCACACTTAAAACAATTTCTCACGACCGCCTCCACGTCCTTTCGTTTAACCACGTCAAATTTCTTTTTTACAAAATACATGGTTCGATCAACGCCAAAATGATGTTTTTCATGTTCTAATATTATTTGATCCACTTCAACACTCGCGCACGCATGCGTTCCGCGATTACGCCCCACTCTCGTCAATGCATCCGCCTTATTCGCTCCCGATGGAATCCATTCGACAGTAACATTCAAACCGTAATCGGTAATCATTTCCTCAATTATATCCAATCTTCGCTTTATCAAGTATTCGTGCATACCCTTCACGTGCACCTTTTTCGATTTTGTCAACAGAGCTTTAATCCACGCCACGACCGAAGTTGAATCGCATTTCACAGTTATATCGGTGAATTTCCATTCAATTGCCATCGCCACGCCTTTTATGAAGGCATCCAATTAAGCCACGTTTATGTGTTTCACATCGTCAACTTTTCGAAGCCATACTGCATCTTCCACACATTTTTCCTTTTGCTCCACGTACACCGCCATCGCAACACTGCTCGCATCCGTATATACTGTAACATTTCCACTTCCATCTACGCTCCATACCCCCTGCGCTGGATCCTCACGTTCTATACGTTCCAGCAGCATTTTTATATCTCGTTTCGTCTCGTCGCCTGCATAATCATCCCATTTAGTACCCTTCATATTTCTTTTAATTACGCTACACTCAAGTCGCAACGATGTGCGTATGAACCTTCTGGAAATGGAATTGTGGAACGTAACCACAGGACAATAAAAAGGATGGTGGCACGAACGCGGGGAACCGTGGAAGAAATGCTGTTTTGGTATAATGCGTCGCCGCGCGAGGGTCAAAATGAATGCTCCGTGCCATTTGCTTCCATATATGCATACGAGTTGAATGACGAAAATGTTGAAAGAGATCGGGACAATGAAACCAGTGGAAAGTTTCGAGTTGGTGATGTCGTTTATGTAAAGGGTGGTAATGCGTCTTGCATGGATGAGTGGAGAGAAGGTGTGGTAACAGATGTAAATTCGGCATGGAATGTTTCTGTTGATGGGGTATGTATGCATGTTAAAAATATACGAGCACGCAACGAAGAAGAGAGTGTGCATACTTATCAAACTCGGGGGGATGTGAGTGAAAGGGTGGTTTACGTTTGTTGTAAAAGGGTGGTTTAAGTTTGTTATAATTAAATGTTTTATAACTGATTATAATTCGAATGTTGAAGGGTTTAGTATTTTGTGTTGTAGAGTGCAATGGAGTATTGTGAGAAAATTGTAATTAAAATGTTAAAGTATATATGATGTTATTATTCTAATGTTTGTTTTAATGGTTGCCGTCGCGGGGACTCATACGATCGGGTTCTTTCAAAATTTAATGTTGGAAATTGATATTATATTGATTCACATTTATTGTTGTAATATTTAATTATTAATAAACATTTTGTCGCTGAATTGTGTTTCTTTTGGATTTTAAGAAGTAATTTGCGGGGAATAATTTACAGAAGGATTTTCGGGGAATAATTCGGAGAGAGTCATTGTACGGCGTGTTTGAATTTGACCACAACTTTTACTTTGCAATAATAAGTCAGTAGTTATCATTTAAAAGAATAATGTTTTGTAAATTAGAATTCATTAGTCTTTCATTGTAATTTAAATTATTTTGAATTTCACGTGGTGTTTTAAAGTGATTGAGTTGTGGTTTTTTTGATGAAAATCAACATTTTTGTTAAATTTAGACATTTTGAAAAGGTTTTTCTACTGATTGTAATTAAAATTATTATAGAAGCTGTATAAAAATATTAATTAAAAAAAAATACAATTCATAAAATACAATAAAGAATATTTAGTTGATTGTAAGTAGATAGTTGTAAGTATGTGGTTGTTTGAGAGTTAGTTAGTACGTGGTATCATGTTGAAAGTACTTATTTGTTAGCACCTAATTAAAAATATTTAGTAACCGATTGTTGGTAACTGTTGAATTATTATTATTATTATTATTATTATTATTATTATTATTATTATTATTATTATTATTATTATTCCATTAAAATTTTCATTTGAAAAATATTTCATAAAATTTTTCATTAAAAATTATCTTAAAAATTATCTTAAAAATTATTCCATAAAAATTTCTATTAAAAATTAAGATTAACTTAAAAAATATTTCATAAAAATTTTCATTAAAAATTACATTTCTCAAAAAAGTTGGTGGTTATTCAATCTTTTGATAATAAATTTAAAAATCTTAGTTTAATTTACTTATTACATTACTTATTTAAAAATTATTACTTTAATTTAGTCATTTAGCTTTAATTTAAAATTTAAACCATTGTTTTCTTTAATTTAAAATTTTGAACCTTAATTTACTTATTTAAAATTTTTAACTTTAATTTACTTATCCTTAATTTACCTATTTATCCTTTATTACTTAATTTTACACCATAATTTACTAAACAACTAATTATAACCCTTATTTTCATATTTAACTAATAATTTCACGTGGTCATTGATTAATTGACGAAGATTTGCATCTAAAATTAACATTGAAAATCCCAGAAAACTTTCATTCTAAATTGACTTTAACTTAATATTTTAGATCATTGATTAGTTAATTTAAAAATTAAACATTAATTTACCTATTTAACCAATAATTTCATGTGGTCATCTGGTTATAAGTACTTGGTATCTAGTTGACAGTGCTTAGTACTAAGTATCTTGTACTTGGTTGTTAGTACTTGGTAGGTGGTTGTAGGTAGTTGGTTGATAATGCTTAGTACCTGGTTGTTTTCGGTTGTGAGTACTTGGTATCTGGTAGCTAGTTGGTTGCTTGTTTTTGGTTGTTCGTACTTAGTATTTAGTTGGTTGATGATGCTTAGTACATGGTTGTTGACGGTCGTGAGTACTTGGTAGGTGGTAGCTAGTTGGTCGCATGTTTTTGGTTGTTAGTATCTAGTTGTAAGTACTTGATAGCAGGTAACTGGTTGTTAGTAACTAGTTGTAGGTATCTGGTTGTAAATACATTTTCGTAAGTTACTAATTGTTGGTACTAAGTTGTTGGTATCTTGTACTTGGTTGTTAGTTGTTGTTTTGTTGTTGAATTATTATTATTAAAATTTGTCTTTGGAAATTATTCCATAAAAATTTCCATTAAAAATTACTTAAAAAATTATTCCATAAAAATTTCCATCTAAAATTATCATTGAAAAATATTTCAATGAAATTACTATTAAAAATTACTTAAAAAATTATTTCATAAAAATTTTCATTAAAAAATTTCAATTCTCAAACACCTTCTATTATTTCAACTTTTTGTTAATAAATTTTAAAATCTTACTTTAATTTACTTATTACATTACTTTAATTTACTTATTTAAAAATTATTACTTTAATTTACTTATTTAACTTTAATTTAATTTTTTCGAACCTTAATTTAGCTATTTGAGCCCATTCATTACTTTAATTTAAAATTTGAACCATTATTTACTTTAATATAAAAATTTGAACCTTAATTTACTTATTTGAACCCATTGATTACTTTAATTCAAATATTTAGACCATAATTTACTTATTTTGACTTTAATTTTATAATTTGAACCTTAATCTAATTTAATTGAAAAATTTGGACCATAATTTACTGTAATTCAAATTTTAGACCCATTATTTTTTGTAATTCAAAAATTTGGACCATTATTTACTTTAATTTAAAAATCTTAGCCTATAATTTACTGTAATTCAATTTTTAGACCCATAATTTGCTTTATTTTAAAAATTTACCACGCTTTTTTAGTGTAGACCACCTTTTTCTATTGAAGTTCTCAGGACCAAGAAGACCCACCTGAATTGACCTAGAAAAATCGATGCTTTTTTAGTGATAATCGGATTTTTGTATTGAAAATATCCTGAGACCTTAAATTACAATGCTTTTTTAATGTAGACCCGCTTTTTTGTATTGAAAATATCATGAGACATTAATTTACCATGCTTTTTTATTGAATACCACCTTTTCTATTGATAAAAAAAAATTTGGACTAAAAATCCCTGAACGCAAAAAATGTGAGTTGCAACAATTGCGTAATCAAAAGTTGCAACAATATTAACAATAATATTAAAGTACCGAAAATGAAATCTAATTTTTAGAATTAATGTGAAAATTCGAGAATAAGATTCAATGAATTTTTACTCATTTTGTCTTGCTGGGAAAATAAATCAAAGGTTTATTGTGCCTGGTAAGAAAGGATAATTTACCAAGGTGACTTTGATTAAAAGGTCATCTCCTTTGGAAGAGTTATCTTTTTTTAAAGCTGGAACTGCTGATTGTGATCAGAATATGATTTGATATAAATAAAATTTTAGTAATGTTGGTTTTAATTATTTGTCTTAAGAACATGAGAAGCCAGATTTCATATTTATTTCTTTTAAAACATTTATTAGCTAAACAAAATTACAATCATCTTAAAATACTTACCATTCAAAATAAGCGATCAACTTGCTACTACTATTTACCAATTTAAAACAGGACATAATAAAAATCAGAAAAATAAGAAAAGAAATGGATAAGGAGAAACGGATTCTAATGTATAACGCCTATGTAGAGTTGGAGTTATTTCTCGGCGAGAAAAAAACAATACAAAAGTCAGATAATACTTAAAATCAAACAAACGAGTTAAATTGTGTATTACTCGGTAATCAGAAACATGTAATAAACTCTTCTAAAAATAATTCAAAATAGTGGTTACATCATTAAAAACATATTCACAATTACTACTTAATTATGACATAACATATGCACAACTAATGAGTATTTAACCCTTTGCGATACCAACCAGTTACCAACCAGGTCTACAATCGTATTAATGATTTTTTGTATATATGATATTCTTGAACTAAACTAGTCAAAACACAACATAAATAATCTACATTATACACATATATTTGTTATTAACACGAAATGCAAAAAAAGAAATACATACAACGAAATCTGAAACTCCAATTGGAATGTCAAGATAGACTCGACATAGGACCACAAAGGGTTAATAAATAATCACTATGTACTGAGGGTTGAGCAAAAAAAGATTATTTAGGTAACACGAGAATCTACAAATTCGTCTGTACTGAGGTTCTCACTTCTTTGTAATATAAAAGTATAACCCATTATATGTTAACGTATTCACCAATGGTAAACTAGTTTTACTTGAAATTAAAAAACTCATGATTTGATTGATCAAATAATAATCAAAATAAATCAATAATTGAGGATAAGGAATTTCCTAAATGTTTTTACTGAAAATTGAGTAACATATGCTACAATAAAAATGCAATATTAATGCCTGATTCTGATTGGTTGATTTGTATTTTAATATTGAAATGAGAAAAAAATCTTTATTTTCTATTTATGAAAATTAACTGACGTCCTATGTTATACTCAAATGATTGACGTTAAATTTTAAAAGATTAGTGGAACAAAACAATTAAAAAAATATTTATTTAATGAATAAAATTCAAAAAATAAAATCGAACTGAAATTTATGAAAATATAAAATACATTGAAAGCTACTTTAAAAATGGATATATAAAATTAGGAAATACAAAAATAGTAAAAATGTTAATTGGTAAAATTATTAAATCCTAGAAAGTCCACAATGTTGATATTTCAATTATGTTTATTATACAAATCTTTTAACTTGTTCATTGTTAATAAACTTTTAAAAATTCTTATGAATATAAAAACAAAATAAAAATAAATTTTGAAAAAATATGAAAAATTTATCTTGATAAAATTAATTTTAGCATGACTTATTTTAGATAAGTAACTTATTTTTAAATAAATCAGATGACAGTTGAAAACTTCAGTTCCATTGTTCCATTTATGCTCCATTGACAAAATCTTCGGTGATATTTGCGCATAATTACATGTCAGCACTTATTGTTTACCCTGAGTTTTGGTCTGTTATTATGATGAATATCAAAGCAGGAATATTTGAATCTCCGTTTATTTTTAATATCAAGGTGGTTCTGTCAACGGAATCCACTGGATCAAGGAAAAACTTGTACAGACGAGCGATCTATTATTGGACTAATGAATCAATAAACAAGAATCGAATTACAAATTTATTTTAACTGCTAATAATTAATAAATATTTTAGAAATTAGAATATAAACTTTTAATTATAAAATTTTAAAATTTAAAATCATAAAATAATTATTTTAAAGATATTGAAAAATCTATTAATAGGTTTCATAAAAACATTTCTGCGACTTTTATTACGCTAGAAATTGTAATTATTAAAGTATTTCATCCCTAGAAATAATAATTATCACGCAAAATATATTTAAACGAATAGGCGACAATATTTGTTTTTATTCTTTAAAAATTTGAGGTGATTTTTTATTATTTATGGTTAAATTGTTTACGAATATAATATATAACTTTCGAATATAATAATATTATTAATGTTTTATTGACAACGAATTCTCATTGTCTGTCAAAAGCATTTCCAACATTATACGACCCGCGTTTAAACCACGTTTTTCAATGGAAAATATTATTCATTTAATAACTAATTTCCTCAAAAATATTTTTTTGATATTGACAAAATCTCAATAATTTTTGCAAAAATATTAATAGATTTTGTTTTTACTCACATTTAGACTATTTTTATCTCATCTTGTGTCCTTGAACAATTAAATAATAAAAATTAAAAAGAACTTACAATGCCATCTTTGGTATTAGTCAATTTGCCTTGTATTTATGAACAAACCTTTTCTCTTGAGAATCTAAAAAAAATATAACCAATATCAAGCTTTTACTACTCGTTTACGATTAAAGTTTAATTTAATAAAATAAAATTTTTTATAATTTTATAATTATTTGACAATTTTTAATAATAATTTTTTGTCGGACCCACAAAATATTTTGCTTATAACGTGCTTAATATTGTTAATTACTTAGAAGTATAAATAAATTTGTATTAAATTTTTTGTATGCGCATTTATGAGAAATTGTAGAACCCAACAGAGTCGCCTTTAAAAATAAATTTATTGGAAAAACTAGAGTGTTACGAGTGTCGTCTACATCAATGACATCAGGCCCTAAATAATGTCCATATGCAAAACTGGAGTTTTTCCTTAACCAAGCATCCCGATTAGTTATTAAAATTAATTATTAATTATTAAAATTATTTATAAATTTGAGTTGACCGTCCATAAAACCCTTCAACATGATCCTTGGAATACCTTGGATCATTACAATAAACATTCGGGTACCCTGAGGACAAACCTTTGAAATGAGCTATTGATCGCCGAAATACTTTGTCAGGAACTCTCAGTAATCAACTTTGAGTTAGCTTGCTCCTACTTTTAAAGTCGATTTGACCTGAATAATTGTTATAAAAATTTTCGATTCTTAAAAGTTGTTGAATTATCCCTTATTTATTGCCCATTACACACATACAGTCAGTTTTCAGCCCAGATATATATTTTTCTTCGTTAGCCAACTTTGAGTTAGACTATTTATTGAAACTATATAGTGTTGGTGTATTTGACCTACTTTGATCTACACATAATTCCGAAATTGAACATTGTCTATAATATATGTTGGTGTGCACACCAGTTTAGGTGACTCACTATTTATGTGACAATGTTTACTTAACTTAATTTTTTCAATTTTTCAAAAATCGTTTTCAGGTAAGTTTTTGAATTTTAAGTAACTTTTAAGACTTAAATTTTGATTTTATATAATTATGAGATCATTATTCAAGCTCTTAAATATTACTTTCAGTCAGCATTTATAATATAAATTATTTTTAATTAAATTTCAGGTGTTTTTAAGGAATTTTATGATATTAATTGGAGTTATTTCGATTATATAAACAAATGTTTATTTAATGTTTTGTATTTTAATGAATAAATCTTACATTGTCAGATCTTCAACTCGGCAAAAATGTAGCGTTTCCAGAGAAATATCTGAAAATCTAAAGAAATATTTACTTCAAAAATATTTTATAAATAGATCTTACAATTTTTTATCGTCTTTTTTACTACAGATCAAAGTAGAGTTGTCCGATTCTAGATAAAAAATATTTTCCCCATCATTTTTTAATATATTAAAAATAATATGTTAACAATATGTTAATAAATGTTTAATTTCGGAAAAAAACGCTATAATAAATTTGCATGCATTTTTCATTATGTGTTTTGTGATGGTATGTTTAATTATTTTTCTCTCACTTTTTCGAATCCTATAATAAATATGTTAACTTTCGGAGCATTAAACTTTACACACATGTAATTTTGTGTGTTCCTATACTATAAATTTATTGATTTTTTTTAGATTATAGACTATGGTAAACTTTTAACTACTACTACTAATAATAATAATAATAATAATAATAATAAAAATAATATTATAAATTGATAATTTCTTGGTAGCAGCATTTATTATTTAAAACAATAAAATGATAATTTAAGCCTTTTGCTGCAAATAATGTATTTAATGAAAACAAATTTCGACTATAAGATAGTCCTTGTCAATAATAATAATAATAAACCAATTAGTGTTTTTAATTTTAATAAATTCTGAATCTATAATTTATTATTTTGAATTAGACTAATGTTTTTTTATTCGAATAACTGTTTTTCTCATCAGCTGATTCTGTTGTATTCATTTCTAGAGGAAATATTGCAAAAATAAAGAATACACCGTGACATGTTGCAATTAGATTTGAAAATATCATAATTTGCAATGGTTAAGTGAATGCCAAAATTTATAATCTATCTTGAATATTTTAAATTTAAGAAATAAAATAAACTTTTTATTATATTAATAATAATAATTAATACCTTTTAAACAAATATAAGCATACTTAATGATATGAAATCCAACTACATCTCTAATAAAATCGTGTCATGACATTGCAATCGCTAACTTTTGTGGTGCTACTTTGTATCTTCTAAAAAAAATAATTTAGTTTGCATTTTTTTCTTTATTTTTTTGATTTTTTTAAATCATTTATTTTTTTACTTCATAATTTACGTTCATTTTTTATTAGAAACATTTAAAAAATTATTTCTCCAGTTTACTGAAATTGAATGTTTATACAAAATGTGTATAAAACTATCCTGAAAAGGTTTTCATTATTTTTACAATTTTCATAAATTCCGATTTGACATTAATTTTATAATTTCACTGATTTCCTACTTATAATAAAATCAGTGATAGCACTCGAAAAATATCGTTTATAATTGGGATTGAGTATAATATAATCCAGCACTATCCAACTTATCATAGCCCGAGGGCCATATTTCAGAGGCCAAGAAGGTTGATAAATGAAAAGTCAGTTTATGTTAATTGAAAATATATTTGATTTATACTAAAAAGAAAACTTTAAAATATTCGTAATATATTAAAGAGAACATTGTGGCCGTAATTGTTTGGCAACAATATCTTTTATGTCAACATCAATATTTGTTGTGGCAAGTCTAATTATATCTTCAAGAGTGGAATCTTTCAAACTGTTTTTTTTTACTTTATATATTTCATATCGGAGTATGCACGCTCGCAGATATATGTACTTCTGAACATTGATACAATTTGAAATCCAAAATCTCTCAATTTTGGATATTTCTCTTTATTTAAAAATTTCAATATTTCTATTCCAGTTACTCCACGAGATGTAAAAAATGGGTCGGCCTGCAGGTCGCATAATTCTATTTGATATTTAAGATCAAAGGAGTTGATATCAATATTAATTGGATCACAAAATAAATCAATAGACGGTTTAAGATCATCAAATTGAGAAAATCTTTCATTGAAATCTGTAATTAGCATATCCAATTTTGGTAGAAATATTTTAAAATTCGCTTCTATATTACATTCTTTCATTTCTTCATAGATCTCTTGCAAGATTCAAAATGAAATAAATTATTTTGTTCCAAATTAAACCTTAACAATTTTAATTTGTTTCTAAATCCAGTAACATATTTATAAAGACTACACACATTTTGATCTTGTCCCTGCAAGGATTTATTTAAAATATTTAAATAAGTTGTAATGTCCCTTAGGAAAGCAAGTTAATAAATAAACTTTTTATCAACTAAATTTGCTGTCAAATTTTCATCGACGGTAATTTCTGTGAGAAAAAGATAAACTTCTTTTCAAAGTGTAAATAATCTCCTCAAGCACTTTCCAGCACTTAATCAACGAACGTTACTATGTAAAAGCAGATCTCCATACTCAGTTTCCAATTCATCTAAAAATGTTTTAAATTTTCGATGTGTAAGAGAATGAATTCCGCAGCGAATTAAATTAGTAATTTTGCAAACCTTGTCCATTACGTCTTTTAGTTGTAGGGATAAACCACATAATGCCTCCTGATGAATAATTCCTTCTTTTTGCAAATGTTCCGTGAGCCCAATATTTTTGCCCGTCATAGCTCTAGTGCGTCGGTTACAATAGCAGTGCACTTATCAAATCTTCCATAGTGCTCTACTGCACATTTTAATTTTTTGTAAATATCTTCACCTTTTGTTGTTCCGTGTAATGTTTGTCATTTTAAAAGTTCTTATGAATAATTATACTTTTCATTTACAGTTCTTATAAAGATAAGCAATTGACTTGTTCTTTTTTGGTTCTTGATTAAAATAATTCGTTTGACGATCCAGCTGCTTTTTAATTTTTTTCACTAGTGGTATTTTCATGTACGAATGATTCTTTTTTTCATGCATGGAAAAGGTAATGGTGTTTCAAGTTATGATTTGTAAACATTCCAAACACGGTGGTTTACCATTCTTGTTCAAAATCAATAAATAATCTATCTCCAAGCGATCTTGAAATTCTCGATTTTCGAGGTCTATTTTTCTTTTATTAGTAGCACTCATGTCATAAAAATCCTAGAAAAACCTGGAAATTAATTAAAAATATTTCATTAAAATTATCTCATAATTATAAAAAATCAAAATTCAAGTCTTAAAAAGTTACTTAAATTTAAAAAACTTACTTTAAAACCATTTATAAAATTGAATATATGAAGTAAATAACTTCACACTCTCATAAATAGGAGTCATCCACTGATGCACACACCAAAGTGTATCATAGAAACTTTTATATTTCGAATTTAGGTGTTACAGTCACCCCTCAACAAATTCTAGACAAAACTGCACTCGCACGATTGCATGAATAAACCAAATAGCACAGGGTAGTGTGCGCATCACGTGCGCCAACCATAGATAAACAACAACCAACCACAAATATAATATGTGGCGCCAACGTTGAGCCAACCATCATCAGATGTTAAACGGATTGCTGCTGTATTCAGCCAAGTTAAGTGAAGTTACGCAAACTAAATAGTGTCTACTTTAAATTCAAATTAGATTTAAATTTTCACATAGTAAAATAATTTTAATATTAACAATAGTAATTTAGTAACATAAATTTATTTATAGCAAAATGTACTCGCGAACCGCCAGTTCTGCAGCCCTGATATAAGCAATTCTAAATATTAGTAACTCATTGTGTCAGTAAATGTGTAATACTTTATTATGTTTGTACAACTATACGTGTTTTCTGCCTTTATTTCGTGGTATCAAAATCATCTGAAGTGTGTAGTGAGAATAATATAAAGGATGCCAAAGAGATTTCTAGTGATGAGAACGTCTTGTGACCCATAAGAAATATTTTACATAATATTATATATGAAAACAGCGGTGAAGATAAAAAAATACTTTTCATGTTATTATGCCAAAAATATTTGTGAATTTTGAGTAATGAAGTCTACTTTCAATTTGTAATTTTTATAATTTATACTATTTTTTGTTATATTTACTAAATTTTACTACAGTTAAATTTAACATATATTTAATTTAAACATGCAAATATCACTTATTCCAATAAAAAACCGACTGTGGAGCATATAATAATCTGCAATGAAATATAATTATAATAGTAATGAAAAAGTTGCACTTTGGAATATTTCCTAAATGTCTTGGTTCTCAGATTATTTCATTTTTTATCAGCTATCCCAATAATACATATGATACAAATGTACAGATAGACTCTAGTATATGTCGACTTTTTAGAATAAAACATTTTTACTTAAAATACGAAACTTAGGAAGTGGAAAATATTTAATAACAGCAAATAGATGCCATTTCTCAACCCATGGTTGCATTCTTTCATTTACTTATAGCCTATTGAATGAAAAGGAATATTTTAATTATAACATCAACCAAAGAGATTAGAATAGTAATAATAAAAATATTTCAGTTAACCTTTGTTTAAACTATTATTAATTTAAAATCATATAAAACGTAAAATTTAATGAGTTTAAAAATAATAAAATTTTTAGTGAATTAAAATATTTAATATAATGATAAATAATCAAAACTTTTGAATGAGAACATTTTTTGAAAACATAAAAAAAATGTTATTTAATTTAATTTAATTTTCATATGTTCTATGAAATACAATAATAAAATAAAAATATGTTCTAATATTAAAATTTGTTATTTATAAATCAGTCAAAACAATTTAATATCTATTTCGTTTTCTTTTCTTTTTCAATTAAACGGAATAAAATCTAAACCGGTTTATAATTTATTCAATGTTAAAACAGCATCAAATATTCTTTTACAAAATTATTAAATTTAACGGTTTATTTTTATTCTTGAAATAAATTTTATTATCAATTAAATTTATTAATAATATTCCAATAAATAAAGTTACTCAACTCTTTTCATTTGATTATAAAAAATTTATATATATAAAATTTGTATTATTTGATTAATTTTTAAAATTTATAAACTCACATAATGATAATAAATTTGAAACATAAACAGATTTTTCATACTTTATCCTCTTATCTTTTTACAAAAATATTTTTCAAATATTCTTGTTCTTTAAAGATATTCTCATAATTTTCTCGGTTTAAATCACTGCAAATATGTCACATGGGATTTTTGCATGATTTTAATAATTCAATTTCCATTTTTTAATGTAAAAAATAAAATATAAAGTTTCTAATAAAAAAATATATTTCAGAAACCTTTATATAAAATGAGTTTATTATTTTCATTATCAATTACAATCTGATAAATTTATTAGATTCAAACAATATAATTTTATAACAATAAATGTCAATTATATTATAATTTTGAAATTACATAATATTTTTATTTTATAACTTTTCTTTTATAATAAATATTAATGTTTTTTGCTTTGCCTTGATTAAATTAATCAGTTACTAGCAAAAATACTCAAAATAAATTTTTAATTCAATATAATATATATATATACTCGATTATTAATTAGCCAGGGTTGTGAATTAAGAGGGGTTGTAAAATCTTTTAATTATTTATACAAGGTCTCAAATATTATTATTATTTTTAGTTATTAACAGTTATTAGATATTATTAACAGTTATCTACGAAAAAAATAATACGTAATGGTTATGATTTAATGAGTTAATTAAGTCATCTCAATAGACTTCGTCGCTGAAGGAACTATTGGGGATTTTGATTTAATAATCAATGTCTCACATAAAATCTATTCCCCACTAATTATTAAAGTTTTTTTTTAAATTTTAAAGACTTTAGGTCAGTTGGCTCTTTACATATTTACATACATTTTACATGCATTTCAATCGCCAATGTTCCAGAAACAGTTTGTGGAAATGTCGGAAAGCTTTTCCAACGTATGCGGCAATGTATGCAGCAAAATTCATAATATTAAGTAAGTATTAAAAAATAATACCAACAAAAGAACTCAGATTTCAGAAAATATTGGATTGATTATAAGATAAAAGTAAATCTTTTGCTGTCGTACATAAAATAAAATAATAAAATTGAGTTTTTGATTTTTGCATTTTCTTCAATTTTCTTTTTTACCAGTGCATTAATAATTAAGTAGAAATTTTGCTATAAAAGCTTCGATTCTGAAAAATAGAGATTAGGTTTCCTTTTGGAAATTCCAACCGAAAGCAAACAAATATTAGCATAACATTATCAGATGTAAAGAGACAATATTGAATACATTCATAATAAATTTCCCACAAAGAATTAAAACAAAAAAAAACGAAACGATATTTGTCTGAATCTTTCTGTGTACAAAAATGTTCCTTAAACGACTATTGTTTACTCAGGCAAATGAGAAAGCCAGAATCCATTCGATGAAATATCTTTTGAAAGGAATAAATATTTGTATACATATCACAGCGTATATATTTTGATAAGCAATCCAGGCAGGTCCCCGTTGTAAATAGTTAATTGACGACAATGAAACTGATTAAACAACATTTCTCAATACCTGAGAAAATAATTTTAATTTCGTAATTATCAACCAATTATTTTCAAATTAAATCAAAAAATATTTTCTCTACAAATTTGTGAGAAAGTTATCTGATTAAATTCTTTCTTGTTTTATTAGCAAAAATGTTCAAATGTTTGTCAATTTATCTCTCTAACAAATCAAGACTTTTCAATGAGTTTTTCAGTGAAAATTTTGAAGTAGAAAAAATATTAAAAAATAAATAAAAGAAATTTGATTTTATAAAGTCCATCCAAATTCTTTACAATATAATTTAATATAATTTTTAAAATTTTTATAATTTGTAAATTTCAAAGAAAATTTAACATCCAAATGGTGTCGAGAATATTGTAAAAATGGGATCATTTTGCTTAACCATTTACGGACGGTAGGACAGCAGTGCTGGCCTTCAATGGCTTATTCGATACGAATTCCGTCCGCAAACGGTTAACTGTAAAAATTAATATTATCCTAAACATTTTCAGAGCATATTTTATGGGCAATTTTTTATTTCTATAAGAATTCCGCGCAGGGAATCTATTTTCCACAACTATCCCACATCAATTTACAAGCATGTTAACTAAGGGGTCACAAAATATTACACAGATTTCAGATGGGTTTTAACCGGGAAGGTAGAATTTATGAAGACCATGTAAAATATTTATTCATTACTTTTAGAAATTATTTTCAAAATATGTATAATTGCACAATTATTTTATATTATCTGTATTATTGAAAATCAGAAATACAAAAATTGAGTAGTAAA
Organism: Schmidtea polychroa; assembly: GCA_959609185.1. Classification (NCBI taxonomy): domain Eukaryota; kingdom Metazoa; phylum Platyhelminthes; order Tricladida; family Dugesiidae; genus Schmidtea; species Schmidtea polychroa. The sequence continues at coordinate 75,634 of CAUHTR010007328.1, forward strand.
GTTTGAAAATTTTAAAGCCTTGGAAAATTTCATGATGGCCGATGAAAGTTCTAGCTACATTAGCCGTGAATTAAATAAACTGCCATATAAATCTAGTGAAAGAATAACCCGAAAATGATTAAATGTTTTTTTTATATTAAAGGGGACATTTACAATATCTAGATCTTTAAAATCTTTAGTAATTAAGGAGTGAAAACTTCGACTAGCACGTATACACGTATACGCTTTGGTGTAACATTTTCTTTCATGCATGTTTATGTTTTTTATGTTTTCTGCCTCAGTGTGTATATGTGCCATGTTGTGTCTACATCAGCCATGGCCAACCGGTGGCCCGCGAAGCGTTTTGATGTGGCCCGGAAACAATTTTAAACATCAAATCAATAATTGTTTTTTTTTAGAATTCATATTCGAATTAAGCATGTTTTTAATTTAAAAAATTGATTCTAAGTTTACTTGAATCGTAAAAACGAGTAATATTTATTTAAATGAATTTATTGTGGCCCGTGATAGTATTTTTCTGAAAATTTGGCCCTTCCATTGATTTGGGTTGGCCACCACTGGTCTCCATTCAACATGTATTTACCTGACCTGAAACCAAACGGGAGTTGAAAGAGTAGAAATTCCCTTATTTGAAACCTTTAAAGATTAGCAGAGGACGAACTATTTACAATGATTTCTCCAGTTCTTGAGATCAAAAAGGCATATTCTCATTGATTTAGAGACACAATCAATTTTTTTTATCATGGTTAGCTTTTGAAAATTATCAGGTACTAAAGGAAAAAGACAAGAAACATACCACTCTGCTTCCTGCAAGACAATGTATCGGTGCATACTGCAGATGTTTCTCAAACCAAAATTATAGCTGACGGTCAGTCACTCGTGGATTACACTATACCGCGCTCTGATCTTGCATCAAATGATTTCTCGTTTTTCTGACACCTCAAAAAGGCATTTACGAGGAAGTTTGCAACAAAAAAGGATCTAAATACTACTGAGTAGAAATCTTTAACCGAGTGTTCCTCCGAATTCTTTAAAAACGCCGAATTACACTTGGACCTAGGAATTTCTACGTTATCAGAAATTTTGAAAAATAAAGAGAGATGGGAAAATTGTGAAAGCTCAAACACTTACTCCAGACCATCTTCGAAAATTCATTCTCTGCTTGAGAATTCATTGATCGAGCGGATATCTTGAATGGATGCGATAAATGGTTACGTGACTGATGAAATTATCATTACAAAAGGAATTTGGACAAAAACTAAATGTTGATGACTTGCAATTCAGCAAAGAAACCGATTTAATCTGAAATTGAAAGTTCTTCATGGAGAAGCAAATTCAATGAATGATGTTGATGTTTCAACCCATAGAATAAAATGGATCAATTAAAATTACACCTTTTGTTATTGGACATAGCAAAACCCAAGATGTTTTAAAGAATTTAATGTTGCAAGATACTGTAATTACCACGCAAATTCGAAAGCATGGATGACCACCGATTTGTTTAATTGTTTTATGCAGCATCTTGAACTGAGAAAATACAAAAAGAAATTTTATCTACTTGATAACGCTCCAAGTCATAGCTTGAAGAAATGTGTTCAGAACATTGAAGTTATAATGCTTCCGAAGAACTCAACTGCTCATTGCACTGTGTCAAGAAGAATACACTGTTATAGATTTTGTACTTAGTACTGAAGATAGTCAAGTCGATGACAGTTACAACATAAGTTCAAGCAATTTATTCCATGCAATTGAAATTGTCATCAAAGCAAGTTCTTCTTCAAACAGCTCTACTCAAAAAATAACCAATGATACAGTAAAAAATTTAAAAGAAGATGATTTACAGAATAAAGGATTTTTTAAATAAATAATTGTCCTTTTATTAATAATTTCATCATTAATCTGGCGATCATATGGGTTATAAATTTCTTCATTATCCGAATTAATTCACAATCCAAAAGGAAATCGATTTCTAATTTTTCGGATTAATAAGGGTTGACTATGGATGATTAATTTATATATATAAATTACATTCTAAATGAATCAAATTTCATTCGAATAAGTTATATTCGAATAAGTCAGCTCAATGGTTATTTTTGATGACATAAATTCTCTGAAACTTGAAAAGTTTTTCAAAACAGGAGGTAAAAAATCGAAAAATAAATGAAATAAATAAAAATTAAATTTTTAAAAGGGTAAAAATTTCAGTTATTTTTTAAAAAGAATCAACTGAATCATAATAATTAAATTTGGAATAATTATTAATAAATTTCAACTAGAAAAAAAATTAAAATGATTTTATATATATTTACTGGATCGTGAAAAATATAATTTGTCAGACATTAATGAATGCGAAGGCTACATCAGTTCTCTTTGATTATATTTCAAGTCAAAGGATATTATTTTGATGAATTAATTGACCAGAAATTAAAACGATTCCTTATTAGACAATTTCAATCATTTAAAAATTCATTTGACGTAATATTTTAGCGTTAATTTCTTAAAATATATTTTAATTAAATTATTTCCAAAATAAAATTATAATAATTAATATTTTAACTAATAAAATGATTATTTATTTTATTTTAATTGATAATTTAAAATTCAGCTTTAAACAAACAAAATTATGAAAAATTATTTCTTTTATTAGATACCAAATTCCTGCATATTCTCTTTTTTTGTGATTTAAAAACGTGAAGAAAAATACTAATGCTTTTAATTCCTAACCTCCTTAACAAAATGACATTTTTTAATTATTTAAAGAATTTTATATATTTTAATATTGAGATATAATATTTTCAGTTTTTCATTTTATTTAATGAACGCTATAAGAAGACTATAAGATAGTCCTTGTCAATCGCCAATTTTCATTAAATACATTATTTACAGCAAAAGGCTTAAATTATCACTTTATTGTTTTATATTTTAACTGCATTATTAAATATAAAAAAAATTACCCTGAATAGAATTGACGTTAATAACGATACTTACTACTCAAGAAATTACATGGATTGAATCATGTCGTGATACACTAGTAACTGAGATAAAATACTATATATATATAATCTTAGTTCTACGAATATAAATACTACAAAATACAATAATATATAATACAATGATGAGAAACTCACTCCCTAATTAAAATGATTATATCAATAATTATTACAGAATATCATGAACATTTATCAAGTAATGGAAAGATAAAAACTGAGTTTGGTAATGAAATAATTAAATTTGCCTTAATAAATACATCCTTTCTTCATAATTATTCAACATTATTGCAAATGACTTGACAATACTGAGCAGGAATTGAGAAAAACTGATTAAAAAATTATTTGTTTATTATTTATAATTATTTTGGTAATAATTGCATTCAATATCAAAATCCACATGAAATTTTGATAAAATGTTAATAAATTGATCATTAAAAATGAATTTCTCCATATATATGTTACAGTTAAAGTATAAACTTAGACAATGTATACATTAACTAGTTAAAGTTTACATTACAGGTAAAGTTTTAAATTCAGTTAAAGTATACAGTCACTAGTAAATTTTTAGACAATAGTAACATAATAATAAAATGTATAATATGTATATTATATAATGTATATTATATCTAGGAAGTATATAGTATGATTATACGTTAACTGTAATATATATATATATATATATATATATATATATATATATATATATATATATATATATATATATATATATATATATATATATATATATATATATATATATATATATATATATATATATATATATATATAAATGTCCTTTATTTCTATTCTTTTAATATTGAAATATTATACAATGTCAGAAAACGTCAAAAACATTTAGAAGAAAATTCACATCTTTAAAATTCAAAACAACAGATTTTTAAAAGATTCCAACAAGAGATGCTAATTAAGAAAAAAATTTTGCGAAAAAATCTAATATATCTATTTTAGTTAAATCTTTAATAAATAATTTTTCGGAACGTAACAATATTTTTTATATTGACCTCTAGTCTCGTTAAATACTATTTCACATAACACGGCTTTTCAAGGAACCTAACTATCGTGTTATAAGAAAGAAATCAGTATTTTATATAATAAAAATTATTTAAAATAAATTTTAGTAAATTTTATTAACTAAAAACAATAAAATATCAAAAATCTTTTGTTTAAATCAAACATCATAAGTTTAATCATAATTATTGTTACTATTATAAATATAATTTTAACTTTAACCGGAGACTTGTTCATTGAAAATATAAATAAAAAATTATTATTTACTCAAACAAGTTCACACTCAACTACATTGATAATGAAATATTTAATAAATGAAAATTTTATTTTGTTTTAAACTTACAAGCTTATAAATTCAACCAGGCATTAGTAATATAAAAATAATGAATTTGTTTCTACTAGAAATATGTTCAAAATAACAAAATAAAATATTTTTTAAATATTGAAGTTAATTTAATATGTCAAATATAAAATAGTAAATTAAGATAGATTAAATTATATTTATTCCAAATGTAATTAAAATATTATAATTCAGTCAAATAAAATATTATAACCATTCAAAGGCCAATTGGAAATCCAATAGCATATTTCCATGCTCATACAATCATAACCATTTTTAAAAACATCATATCATTTCTTTATCTTTTTTCATCCTTCATTATTTTTGCGCATCAAAATTACAACTTAGGAAACCTCAACATCAGAAATTTTCATCAAATTCTTACACGAAATAATTTCTTACGTAAAACATCGTATGCAAATGAAAACAAAAAAACATCGAAAAATGTGCATAATAAAGATTTATATCTTCAAAAGACAAAAAGCCAAATTGAGTGAAGCAATCTTTAATTTCTTTAACATAGATTAATCTCTGAAACTTATTTCATCTTAAAAGATCTTCACCTTTGATAGATCTAAAATCTTCCAAAAAAGATAAAAAGTAATTAAATTTTAATATACTCTAGTTTCAATTGTTAAAAATAATAAATAAATTAATGATGGTGATGACTAAAACAGTTAAAAATGAAAAAAAGCATAGAATATATTATAAAATTTAATCAATTTGTCCCCTATTTTCTAATTAAATTAAAATTAATTGACTAACACCTGATAATGGGTGTGTGGAAAATTTAGCATTTTACACCAGAAACCACTCAGATGAATTTTCTATACACCAAAAACCACTGAGATACATTTTCAATAGTGGTAGTTTGCGTGTAGAGCGATTGCTCACTCACCAGTTTACTACTGATGAATTTTCTACTGATGTTGATGATAAATAAAGCAATGTAGTCAGTAATGTTTTTGACGTATGAATTGCTCATCATGAAATTTATTTTAGCCATTTTAGAAATGGTTTTCAGGCAAGATATTAAATTTAAAGTAAATTTTAAGACTTAAATTTTGATCCATATGGATATGAGATCATTTTTCAAGTTCTTAAATATTACTTTTAATCAACAATATAATTATAAATTATTTTTAATTAATTTTCAGGCTTTTTTAGGAATTTTATGACATTTATCATGGAATTATTTCGAAAAAATGTGAGTCCGATATATTTTTAATTATAATTAATTAAATAAATAAATCAATCAATGTATTTTTTTAAAACATTTTGGGAAAAATCGCTGATTAGAATAATTTTTTTAATTTTTGTAATTTTTTTTCTGAGCTCAATATGAAGAGATTCTTAAAGAAAATCAAATCTGGAGTAAAAAGATTTTGAACCAAATTCATCTGCTCTTGATATTTTCATTAAAAATATAATTTAAAAAATTTTCAACGATCTTTTTTTTTCTAAAAATTGTCTAAAATAGAATTATTATAGAAACGTATCTCATCGTTACAATTTTACAAATCAAAAGTTTGTATGTGTTTTTTATTATGTGTTGTGCTTATGTGCATTTTTTAATTTTCCTTACACTTTTCAGATTTCTATAATATAAGATGTATCTCATTGAGCTATAAATGAGAACATTAACGTGAAATCAAAGTAAGTATATATGTTTCTATAATGTAAGATTATTGATTTTTTTGTTATATTATAGGAAATGGTTCTCAGTGGTGTTTGGTGTAGTGGTGGTTAGTGTGTACACCAACTGGTCTATAATTGGTGACTCACCCATTTAATGAATTTCATTTTTCTGGAAATTTATTTTAGCCACTTTAAAAATGGCTTTTAGGTAAGATGTTTAATTTTAAGTAAATTTCAAGGCTTGAATTTTGATCCTTATAGATATGAGATCATCATTTAAGTTCTTAAATATTACTTTTAGTCAACATTATAAATTATTTTTGATTAATTTTCAGGTTTTTTTAGAAATTTATTTTATAATTATTTTGGAATTATTTTGATATAATGTAAGTCAAATATATTTTTAATTATAATTAGATAACTAAATCAATTAAAAAAAAAGTATTTTTTTTAAAAACATTTCTAAAACAAATAATTGAAATTCTAAGGAATATTTAACTTAATTTTAACTGAAAAATAAACCTTACGATGATATTTCGACATTTTCACGATAGTTTAATTTAGTTTCTTTAAAAGTTTTTTTCTCAAAATTGTCTAAAATAAAACTATTATAGAAACATATCTCAGCGGCGTATTTCAATATTTCGGAAGTTTGCATGTGTTTTTGGTATGTCTTGTGTTTGTGTGCAAAAATTTAATTTTTCCACACCCTTTTTCGAGATCTTAAATTTTTAAATAAATTTTATTCGCCTTGAAATTAAAAAAATCTTTATTTTTAAAAAATAGTAGGGTGAGGCTTGTATACGACGCGGCGTATATGAAAGATTTTAGGATAACTAGCGACTTAATATATTTTCACAATGTTGTGCTTGCGTATCTTTCTGTAATTTTTTTATAATATTTTCACTATCTTTTTGTTTAATATCATATCTTTTTTTTAACTTTTTTTCTGATTTTACCTAATTACCCATTTTTGGTATCTGTTGAGGTTTATTCTTACACTTTCTCTCCATTTCAAATTTTATACCATTTCTTAACGTTTAACATTAAAGTTATATAATTTCATAAATGAATAGAAGTTTATAAAAAGGAATTTACAATGGTTAAGTTCACATTAGTAAAATAAACAATTGATCAATAAAACTTATAAAGATTGACTAACAATTGATTAACACTAACAAATTTACCTGTTTTTAAAATATTTTTTCCATAATGTGTTTTTTAATTAATATTGAAAAAATGAATGCTTTATTGTAAACGAGTTTGTCAACTTGCAGGAATGTATGCAAAATTAAAGGAAATATCTGCCACAAATATATATAAAATGATTGATTAATTTATTGCATTTTACTTTAAAATTTCATAATATTTCTTTCACATGTTTATTTGTGTTATTTATTTTGAATAATAAAACTCCATTTTCCTATTTACCTTATTTTCTTAAATTATATACATAATTTAGAATAAAAGAATTTTAAATTTATATTTTGAAAATACAATCATATTACCTGATTGATAAGTAAACTACATTGAAATTAAAAATATATATTTATTTATATATTATTGTTATTGTTATGGTCATTATTATTATTATTATTATTATTATTATTATTATTATTATTATTATTATTATTATTATTATTATTATTATTATTATTATTATTATTATTATTATTATTATTATTATCATCATTATTATTATTATTATTATTATTATTATTATTATTATTATTATTATTATTATTATTATTATTATTATTATTATTATTATTATTATTATTATTATTATTATTATTATTATTATTATTATTATTATTATTATTATTATTATTATTATTATTATTATTATTATTATTATTATTATTATTATTATTATTATTATTATTATTATTATTATTATTATTATTATTATTATTATTATTATTATTATTATTATTATTATTATTCAATTTCTCCACTTTTCTCAATCAATTTTATTTTATTATTTTTATTTTTTTACAAATCTGTTTTTCAAATTTTTGCTATTATTTAAACAAAAATTTCCAAAATCTTTTCTGAGACATTTTAGTAAACTTTAATATTAAATTAAATACTGGCTATCAAAATTTGTAATAATAACCTAATAATAAAATGTAATTTAAACTTAATTAAAAAATGTATAATTTAATTTGATTTAATTTAACATCTTTCAATTATTATTATTATTATTATTATTATTATTATTATTATTATTATTATTATTATTAACGTCATTATTTTTATTTATTATTTTATTTATTCACGTTTATTTCTATTCTAATATTTAGTAGAATAGAATATTAGGTTTGATAAAATGATTTAAAACTTTTTAATTTAATGAATATAACATGAAATAAATAAAAATAATAAATGTCACTAAATTGAAAAGTAATAAATTATTGCCTTAAAATAAATTATTATTATTTATACATTTTTTACGTCATTTTTAAAAATTTTTAACATGATATTTTAATTTTATAAATTATCTTGTTTTCAATAAAGAACCTTTAATTATTATTAACAACGAACATACACTAAATGACAATTTTAAACTATAAATAATAGAATTAATAAACTGAATTCCCTAAACTATTCACTAATTATTTAGACTTTTTATATTTAGTAATTTTTTTATAAATGATTTTAAAGAATTGATTTTTTTGTGTGTAAAAATGATGTTTTTAGCAATTTATTTATTGAAAATTATATTTTAGATACATTTGGTTTCGTTTTCTATTTTAGTTGTCATCATAAATTTGTCTTGAAAGTATTGTAGAGAATCATTAATTATATTAAAAAAATAAATAAACTTTATTTTTTACTCTCTGAAGTTGAGATACAGTTTTAGGGGTTGGTAGCAAATTAAATACAATCGTCATTTAAATAACATCATTATTTAATTCAAGGTAAAAATCATTCCTAATTCATACGGAAATCTTGAAAACAATTAATATTTTTGTTTAGGTATAAATTTCCTTTACATTTGCCATATTATACATTTGCTTACCCTTTACAATAAATAAGTAATAAAAAGTAATAAATAAATCAGTATGACTTCGATGTTTGATAACTGACGCTGGAATGTTTAGATGTCGAATAAAATGAAGTGAAGCATGTATGCGATCTGCATCAATAATAATGCTCCAGTTTTGGGATTATGCATTTGGAAGCTCTATTAATAATATGACAGTTTGAAATTTCTTTTATAAATATTATAATATCATGTCTTTTTCTAACAATAAGCACATTAAATAATCTTCCAAAATTATTTTTTTCTATTTATTTTCATAAAGCTGTTTTAAATTTACGTGAATATTTTATTAAATTTTAAATCTTTCAAAACAAAAATTCAGTCATGGGTTGTGAAAAGGTAGATTCTGAGTTTGTGCTAAAATATAAATGTGTGGAGTTGGAAAAATACACGAATAAATTTAAACAATATAATTAATTAAAATTGTTCAACTATGACATTGCCAGATTTTAATGAGTTTGAATAGATATGTCGTATCTTAATTTCTTTCAGAACTTTTATTCTACATATAAAATTTTCTAAATGCTTTATTTGATCAAAATTTTCCATAAAATATTTTTAATAATTTTACATAATATTTTCCATAATATAAGCCTGTTTAATAAAAAAAGATATAATTGTATTTTAATCTCAGATATTGTTTATAAACATAAAGAATTATAACAAAAACTTAAAGAAATAAATAAAAAAAAAGATATAAACAATTTTGTTAATTAAATAAAAAATTCCATAGTGTAAATAAATATAAACAAATAAAGACAGCTAATGAAAAATAAAATGTATTAAATTACATATGTTGATTGAATTTATTAATAAATTGAAAAGGAATTCCTTATCTATTTCATATCGGTTCCAGCTTATTTCCATTGACAAAAGAAAATCTTTGACAGTTAATGGAAATATTAATCAATTAATATGTATTGATATGAAAAATAATTTCAAAAAAATCAATTTTTCTTTTACTTTTAAAATCGAAGTAAAACAAAATGTAAATCTTTCAGTATTAATTTTTCACTCAATTATCCAGTTTAAAGCAAAAATTAATTATGTTTTTGTATATTAATACAAACAAATATTTCATTTTTCAACAGTTTAAAAATTGTTTTTATTTTATAATTATTGGAAAATCAGAGCGAATCCATTTTTGAATTAATGATGTTTTCAATAAGTATTTTTATGATACTTATTTAGGCTCTTCAAATTAATTAGATAAAAATCAAAATTAATTGAATTTTATTCGCTATTTTTAACAAGTATTTTTTTAAATTAACATTGTTAAATAAAAAGAAATACAATTTTTCCACAGTTGAAGTTTATATCAACTAAATTTATTGTACATATATTCATTTCAATATTAAACTACTTTTTTAACATGTTAACATTCCGTTTAACATAATATTAATAATGTAAATAGCTTCACTTCACAACCATCAAACATCGAGGTCATAGTGATCTGTTTATAAAATTGGTTTTTTATAAATTTTTTTTTCCACCTTACACAGATGAAAACTATTTTTATTACTATTCAATTAATAGTCATTTCGACATATTAAGAATAAATATATTATTTTATCTCAATAATAACATGAGTCTTTTATACACTAAAGTATAATAAATAAGGACACTGGTGACATTTAATAAATGCCTATTAATTAAGCTAATAGACATAGTTTTTTGATTTAATTTATTTTAAGTTAATTTTTTAGTGTAATAATAAATATTAATAATTATTTTTAAGTTATTTAGTAATTAATTTTCATGTTTTTTATTTCATAATAACTTTTAAAAATAGTTTTATAATTTTTTTACGTATTTAATCAATACAAATTTAAGATATTTATTTTTGAAACTAAACTATCTTGTTGTTACTCAACACTTGGATTATTCTTTTAATTTTCTTTTAATTCTTTTAATTTTATGTTAAATTTTTTCTTAGTAGAAGTTAACAATTTTTGGGATAAATTTTACTAAAAAACAAATTAACTAAAGAAACACTTTCATATTTGGTTGTATGAAATAATTAGTGATGTGGAAACATAAATCTCTTCGAAAATATCCTTAATTCCTTTTTTATATTTAAATGTCTATTTTTATTATAGAAATCATGTGCATCATACATGTGTGTATAATTTCTGTTCGCTTTAAATTTTTAACCTTTCTTTAATGAAGATCCTTATTTATTGTCATATTTGCGAATGACATCCACATTTATTATTTGTTAGATTTTTTATTATAGAGACTTTCTTATTTTTTGTAATTTATTATGCTTCGGTGAAAAAAATAAATTCTAAAATTAAAATAGATTAATAAAAATTATTTAGCAAAATATAAAAAAACAATAAAATAAATATGAATGAATTTAATAATAAAAAACTTCTATTTAATTTGAAAGCTAATTTTTATTTTGTCAGAATGAAAATAAATGAAATATCAAAAACATCGATATATTTACTGATTTATAGTCTTCAAGCTCTTTTTAATAAATACAAAAGAAAAAAATCAGTCTTAAAATTGTAAAAAAAAGTTCATTTAATAAATGATTGTTTTTTTAATAATAATTTCTTTTTTGTATAATAATTTAATATAAACTTTTTCGTTTTGTCAAAAATACTAGACATTATATCATGTTACCTTTTTATTAATTGGCTTTTGAAAAAAGATATTTAGTTATTTTTTTGTTATTTACAATTTCAGTGCAGTCATTTGAAATTAATATAAAATCAGTTCAAAAATTAATGAAACATGCAAACAATTCCTTTAATAAAAAAGACAAATAAACATGAAATACATAAAAATAGTAAAAATATTTAAACAAATTATTATTTACTGAAAAACTGGAAAAAATTATGATATTTTATAAATTACTTTAACGAAGTCCACAAATTCTACAAAAGGTCACCATTTAAAACCTTTTTAAAATTTGTTATTTAGTATTATAAAATAAAATATGCACATTTTCACAAGATAATTGGGATAAAATAATTAATTTTGTAAAATATTATCTATTTACTTTATTAATGTTATTACGCATATGCCTGAATACATTGGCAGAAACATGAAAAAATACGTCTTATTTCCCTGGGCCCACTAACATCAATATAAATAATAATTTTTAATCAACCCAAGTTAAATACCGAAATTTATTTAAAATAAAAAAGAAATTATAAAACATGAATAGAAATGAAAAACAAATTACCCAATTATTTCATGAATATTCATCATTTAGTTTACTAAATATCAAGAATAATGACATATCGTAAATTCTCGTGTATAAGTTACATCTTTATAACTGATTTTGCAACCAAAAAGCAGGGCTGTAACTTATACACGAAGACTTATGATGTATGTAAAGTTTTTACCTCAAATTAAAAGTCAACAAATATAAAAAGTATTTCAGGCAATTTTTATTTATATCTATTGGAAAAAATTGTACTTCGAAGTGCTTCTTTGGATTAATAAACTGATCCTATTAATTATATAATTATATAAAACAAAAATGTAAATAATAATGTAAATAATTTTTAATTAATTTTTATTAAATATAGTGAATAATAAAAGATGTTATAGATATTTAAATAATCTCTGGGACATTGATGAAATATGTATGAATGAATATGTCGGAGCTAGTTAAGGTTTGCAATCTCCATCTAATCCAAATCCCGCCTTAATCTCAACGAAATAATGTCTATTTTAATAATTATTTAACATCTTTAAATACACAAATTATTTTTTTCATAATTGTGAATACTTTAAATATTAACTTTTTAATATGTGAAAATTAATATGATTTTATGTGCTCCTTTTATGATTTGATTACAAGAATACCCTAAATATTAAACATTTTAGCAATATTTATTAATAATTTATTTTTAAATATAATTTATTTATAAATAACATAAAATTTATCTTTAAAATAATCTATTTTTCATATATAATCGACTATTGTATTAAGAAATAGATAATAAATCATTTTCTTTGTTTTATCAATCACTAATTCCCCAGAAATTACTATATAAGAATATAAATTTTCTATCTGATATTCTCAAAGTTTATAAAGGTTTAGCTCAGCAAATGTACCTTCTGAATGACAAGCTCAAATGCGACTCACAATAGAGCTGTACAACGAATACATTAATAAGTACACAGACATAAACATGACTATAACATTAATTTTTTCGACTTTACAAATATTTGTTTTGTGCTAAAATATAATTTAAATCATTAAAAGCGTTTATTTTTAATTGGACAATAAAAGCTTCTTAATTAAAAATTTCATATTAACTTCGCCGATGATGAATCAATGCAGCTACACTTACACACACAAACATACTAACAAATCTCGGTACTTCCGTGTTATCTTACCCCCAAAAATTAAATTAAAAAAGAACACATTTAATTATTATATTTATTTTCTAAATCACAGTTACAAACTCAGCAAATGTTTGTAAAGAGTTTGCAAATGGTCATCCCGTTGGCCAAAAAACCACAATGTCGTTAGAATAGTGTCGAACACATCGGCACTGTTGCTTAGAACACGTTTGCGCCACATAAACTCACATAATCACATAAATCACAGATAGACTTAATAAATTCGTGTTCAATAATGTTCAATAACGTCATCAATAATGTATTCTCTCATTTTTTATATTGTTATTTTAATTGTATTTTATAATTTAATTTTTGGGGGTAAGATAACACGGAAGTACCCAAATCTCTTATGCCCTTCTTCGTGGCAAGCACAACATTTTTAAAATCGAAAATCATTAAATCTTGGTTCAGATTTTGATAAAAATGATGTGATCTCGAGTTGCTGACTTCTCTTTTAATGGGAGCTTCACCTTTTCTAACTGGTTTTATTTGAAAGTTCCTCGAATTGTTAACAACATCTGCATATTTAATACAAGTTTTCATTGATGCAAGTTTGTTGTTGTATTGGTAAATTTCATTATTTACTTTTTCATGTTTCTTAATTTTTTCTTTCATTTTTTCCACAGTCTTGAATTCGTTTATTTTTAAAGCTTTCTTCATTTCAATATCTTCTACTGTATTGAAAATTAGAAAATTTTGTAATTCCTCCTCATTTAATTTGTATCGAAAAATTTGTTTGGTCAATTTTTCTATTTTCCCACAAAATTCATTAGTTGAATCATTGCCCTGGCGATATTTGAGAGCTTCTTGAAGATCATCCATAAAATTCATTGGCTTTTTGTAAACTTCTCTTAGACGATCCAAATAGTTGTTTCATATTTCTTTGTATCATTTGCTGATAAAAATGCTTTAACAAATTCCCCTCTTCTGAAATACCCATAAGCTCGAAAAATCTTTCACATTCTTATATAAAATCTTCAATGTCGAGTTCAATTTCGTAGTTTGCTACAGGTTTAATAAGACTGGCCATCGTGGTCATCATGTGGTCATCATACTTTTGGTATTATAACATTCGTAATAAAATACTAATATACAGGTAACCCTCGATTAACACGGTAGTTTGGTTCCAAGAATACTCCGTGCTAATTAAAATCGTGTTAATCGAGACTAACAATTAATACAATTCATGGGGTTTGGTTCCAAAAAATTTAAAAAATGATTTATGTTTTTGATAGTTTTTATTATTTTCATGCATCCAGTACAAAAAAAGGAAGATTGAAATACAAATAGACTTGAAATCAAAATTTAACAAAGAATAGTAAAAGAAATTAATTCATTTTGCATAAATATCAAAATAAAAATATGGCATAATTTAACAAATTCCATAATAATCACTTTCAACTTCATCATCACTCTCAAAATCTCTGAAAAAATATGTAATGTGTGGCTGATTCATTTTTACTGGTGCTTCTTCATCACTTGAATAATGTTCTGACACTTCATTAGTCGCTTGTGGTTTCTGGATTATGGTTATAAAATCAGTGAGAAGAGCCTGTTTTTGATTTTTTTTAAAGTTCTTTCTCGACTTCTCGGTAAGGAGCTAAGCATTTTTCTATCTCGCGTTAAATTTTCAGACTACGTCCATTGACGGATCATTGTCAAGGAAATGGTTTTCTAATTTTTTAGCCATCTCAAATCCTTCTCTTAATGATTTGAGTGTGAAGTTTTGAATTTTGAAACCGTGTTAATTAAGGGTTTTCATCAATTTTGAAGCCGTGTATAATCAAAACCGTGCTAAAAAATATCGTGTTAGACAAGGGTGTGCCGCAATATTTTAACCGTGTTAAAGCGAAATCGTGTTATTCAAGTACCGTGTTAATCGAGGGTTACCTGTATATTAAATTTAAAAACAACGGCGTTTATTTGCAATATTTAAACAAATTTCACCGAGGATTTTTATTCAACGTCGACTAATGTAAGAATAAAGAATTTGCATACCACATCATTCCACAACATATTAATTTAATATTTTATTTAACTTTTATTTATTTAATTATTTAATTATTAATAAATTATGTGAATTTGAAAATGATTTGAAACCAACGGATTTCGCATATTGTTCTGAAAACTGTGTTAATGGACATATATTTTATTTTTGTTATTTAATTTTTTCGATAGTAACCAATTATATTCCAGTCACGAACTCAGGTTGATACTATTGGAAAAGATAATAGTATGGATTCAAGGGTTAGGTCCATCAATGTCATATAAAACTAAATTCTTTGCAAATCCGTTTCATGGAACAAAGAGATGCGCTAATACAAAGCGCTTTTATAGCAGCCAAAACGATTTGTGAATAGTTGGAGATATCGACTAAGCGTCGAGTTAGAAGGGGAAAAATATGAGTGAGGAAAATTCGCAAGACGTGGGACTATCCTTAGAACAAAAAGTACGAAGAGAAAAGTTTTTATCTAGGAATATAATTATAAAGGAAATAAAAGAACGCTTTGAACAGTTGCATGTTCTTGCCAGAAAATATTCGTGTATAATACCATGCAACCTACTAAATGAAGAATTTTAATGTCAAATAAATGATTTTATTGACATTTATAAAGAACAGTTTTATATTGAAAGAAAAAGAATCCAGGTTGTTATTGCTGTACCAGAACTAAAAGAACAGGTAAAATTTTGGGAAAATGTAGAGAGAGGCCCTCTTGATCTACTGAAGTTTATTCAACATTATAGATTGGAAATTTCTGTACCAAACATTGTAATTTTGTTAAGAATATTTTTAACAATTGCCATCAGTGTCGCTAGTTGCGAAAGGAGTTTCTCAAAATTAAAGTTGGTTAAAAATTACCTTCGTTCCACAATGAGTGATTTAAGACTACAAAATCTTGCAATATTGTCCATAGAACAAGAAATTACAAATAATATAAATGTTGAGAGCATTATACACGATTTTTCTACTATGAAAGTTAGAAGAGTAAATTTCTAAATATGTTTATATACAAATATGTGTACAATTTGATTCTTTATCCAAAAGAAATTTAAATTTATTTATTTATAAATATAAAATAAAAAATATTTAATGTAATTTTATTTGTAAATTAGGTATATGTTTGTCTCATAAGTGGCCTCCGTAAAAAAGTATTTTGGTTTTTATAAAAGTTGCATATGTAGGTATATCAACTGATGCGGTCTCCATTATTATTGGATAATTTAAATGTGGCATCCAATAATAAAAAGGTTTCCCACATATTTTTTGTTTATGTTTATTAATTTATACCATTGACTTAGAAAGGGCGACAAAAGTTCTAGGTACACCACTGATATGGAATGTTAATTATGAGGAAATATTAATTTTTTATATCATAAATCGCAGAAACTTAATAAGACATTTTTTCATGAGAACAAGAGCGTAATTAGCTAACTGAAGCAATGTGAGAGCACAGAGATTTATTTGACCTCAAATTTTGGACCACATCGCACTGATAAAGTAGTGTACGCAAAATCAGTTCTCAGTCATATCAGAAACAATAACTTGTTTTTTTCAATAAAGATGTCTCACTGATATGACTCCTCTTAAAACGGAGGAAATTTGAAGTCTCAGCGTTCAAAGTGTAAAGATTTAGGACTATAACTGTGGTGCGAATGTTATCAATAGAGGACATCCATATTATTTGCTGTAGGGGCTCCAAGAGTATCAGAAATACCACTATTTATTCTTATGATTTTGTTGGGTTTTGGATTATTTCAAGTCGGTTCTCTCTGACTCCTAGTGTTCTTTAAATCAAAACAATGAATGACCCAACGTATATTGAAACAACAGGTTCACAATTTATGATCACGCTACAATTACTGATCAAAGTTTTATACGATTCTCTGCTCGGCGTTGATGCTTTGCAAACAAATAATATTCACCTTTTAGTCCTTTAGATTCTCTCGATTCACGTTTTCCTCGGTTTCCGTTTGGTTTGATTCCTTTTCACCTTTCCGTATTCTTAATTCTATTTCTTCTTTTCCCTACTTTCCCTAATTCGTTTACCAACTTTTCCTACGCTCTGATTCTTCGAACCCTAGCTGAGGCAAAATGCCGATTTTCTCTGATTTTCCCTTTGCTTATATACTCCTCGAAATCCGGATGACAAATGGTTATTGCCGAGCCAATCTTTCATTTGACATTTGCTCCTACGTATTTGCTTCGACTGTCACCCATAATGGTCCACCGAATCCAGATAATTAATGGCCCTACCGGTCTTCCTACGCGCACTATCTTCTCCTTACTCTTTTCCCATTAATCATTGTGTCAAGCTAATGGGCCCAAATCTTCCTTCTGTTTGCTTTTCTTCTTGTTTACCCAGCTCGAGTTTCCTTTATCTCTCGGGTTCTCCATTGGCTCGGGTTTCCCATTAGCTCGGGTTTAATTAACGTTTTCTGTTTTCATACATTTGAATGTTTTTCGACCCTTCCTAACCATTTTCTGATAAATCCCTAATCATCATCTTGTTGACCATTAGCTAATCTATACCTGTCCCGTTTTTCCCATTCGATTTCGATGATTTTTCCATTTATAGATTTTTCTCGGATTTCCGGATTCTTGCCTTTCGTAATTGCTTTTGGCATTTTCTAATACTGTTTCCATCACACTTTCCTTTACTATTGATTCTGTGCGCGATCCCGCTTTTATTTGTCTTTTTTCTTCGCTTACTTTCTATTTGAATTATTATCCTAAATTTTATTTAAATTTTTAATTTTAATTTACAGACCTCAACAATTTCATATTTCTGTTGATTGCCTAGAACTTAGAAAATTGCAAGTCGTATGAGGTGCTAATATGTTTAGTTGGCATGTTTGATAAAATTGGCACAGAAATTAAAATAATCTAACTCTAGCATCTAACTGCAAAGTTACTAGGTTTGATCTCGAAAGAAATGGAATTTCTTGTCTACCACCGATAAAAGCCGAATAAACTCGAAACTAGTCTGTCAATAAAATTCACATTGAATATCACTTTGAAAACTTCATTATATCATCAGAAAACTGAAATCTAAATAAATATCTTTTAAAACAAAAATCTTATTTTTCGTCTAATTGTCTTCAATCTCATTTTGAATTCAAGTATAGCATGCATTTTTGATGATAGAGAAAAAAATTATCTTTTTATTATTTAAAGAATCCTCAAAAGAAATGAATTTATTTTTCACAATTGGTTCTCCACTTGAAAAAAGGATGGTGCCGAAAATTTATTGTCATCCATTAAATTTCTAATAATATAAATTAATTTTAAATTAATCTCATTTCGATTTCAATTGCAATGCGATTAATTTTTCATGATTTGTTAAAAAAATTTAATTAAAAATCAATGGATATTTTAATTTATATTTATAGCCAATCGTATTTTCGGAAATTTTAATTGGTGAAATAAAGCCTCACTGATAATGAAGGGATATATTGTTTTAAACTTTTACTGATATGAATTTATTTTAGATTTATCCAGTATGAGCTCATATCATTTCAATCATTTACTAATTTTCCCAATATCAATTTCTGCAGTTGGAATAATTGGCAATGCATTTGCGATACTCATTTTGGTACCTTGTAAAAATAAACAGGTTTATGAAATATTTTGCATTGGACTCGCATCATCGGATATGGTGTTTTTATTGTCAACTGTTCCGGCAACTATGATGCAATATATCTTTCAAAGATGGATTGTTGGAATAGTTTTGTGTAAATTATTGAATTACGCCGTTTATGTAGGACTTTTTATGTAGACTGAACTATTTAAACAAGAATATTTTATTTCGAAATAGGTTACGTTGTATACAGCCTCATTAATGTTGCTGGGACTGACGACTAGTAGATTTATTGCCATAACTTTGCCATGGACAAATCGTACGATGTCTTTGCGAGATGCTAAAATAATGTGTTTAATTATTTGGATATGTAAGATTTATTATTTATTTTAATTTTTTAGTTAATATACATGGTTATAAGAAAATCTTCCTAAATTATTTTTTAAATATTAAAATTAACACAAAATTGATGTAAGTAAAAGAAATGTTAAAAAAAATACCAAAATTTTCTTCATCTATTCACTTTCTGTAAATTCCCAGTGGAAGTAGAAATATCAAAAATGATAATTTGAACTTATTTCTAAAATATTTTTTTAAGTAGATTTCAGAACGAACGGCATAATTTTTCATTATTAAAACGTAATTTTAAATTAAGTAAAATTCTATCATTAATAAAAATACTAAAATTTTATGATTTAAAATTAATAAATATTTTTAAATAAATAAGTTTTCTTAAAAATATATGAATGATTATTACGTGGGGGATGATTAGTTTAAAGAAAATTATATTTTAATGTAGAATTAATAAATATAGAATTATTTTTGAATAAAAAATCTTTTAAAAATTTACAAAATTCAAAGGATTACATAATTACATATATTGATTGCCAGGGATTGGCAACCTTGTAGTTGTGTTGTGCCAATCCACTCTTCCAATTAATTCAGGGTGCCACCTTATTTCTTTTTACAAAAAAGTAATGGTATATGTCTGCCACATTAAATAATACAATTCTTTATGAAAATTTATTTGATTAAAAATTATTTTTTAAATATATTTAATTGAAAAACCAACAACATAAAATTCCAATACAATTTAAAAATTTTTAATACAAACCTTGTCCTTACACTGCTTTAGTCAATATTGCAATATCAGGGGTATATTTTGTCAGTTTTAATTTCACACAAGATCCCGAATGCTCATCCGTTAAACGACTTCTTTGCGAACTCAAAATATGTTTCATGTGAGAAAATATTTCTTCACAGAGATATGTAGAACCAAAAGCTGAAAGGAGAGCAATTTTCTTTAAACAATTAAATCTTGAAATTTTGATATAGCAGTAGAATTTTCCTTAGGGTCATTTTCCAGATATTTTCGTAAGTCCATAAATTTCGCTTTCCTTAAATTTGAAAATGTTAACTCGATAAGTTCATTTCAAAATTATATGCTTCCATCCACTCGAAAATTGAGAAATCAAATGGGAATATTAAAGAATCTATTAAATCTTGTATTATAAGGAACGAAAATGTAGGTATAGAGGCTTTAAAGTCTCTGCATCTTTTGAAAAATTCTTGAAATTTTTGTCGATGGTCGATTTATTTGCAAGCGCTTTAATATCTGGGAAGTATTTGTAGGTACTAGTATTAATATCTGATAAAAATATACTCAATTTTGTAGCAAACCCCCTTCAATATTCAACAAGTTCAAGTACAGTTTGGCTCTGTCCTTGTAATCTTAAGTTTAGTTCATTGAGATGTTTAGCTATATCTGTAAGAAACTTCAGTTTACATAACCATTCTTTATCGTTCAACTCAGGAAAATGTTGTTTCTTTTTGTTTAGAAAAATTCGAATGTGATGCAGACATGACACAAACTTATTCAAGACATTGCCTCGACTAAGCCAACGGATATGGATGTATAGGGGGAGGTTCACGTATCCACTTTCCATTTCTTTTAAAAGAGATTTAAATTGCCTATGTGTCAATGAAGAACGAGAAACTATGAAATTAACTATTTTAACAACAGTGTTCATTTACAACTTATACTATACGCAACCCACAGGGGTTTACTAAAACATCTCAGGCGCAGACCAAATATTTATACACTATAAATGGGTTATTATTCATCGCAATTATTCTGGATTATAACCGTTTCTAAATCTCGTCTTTAAACTTTTCGAGAATCACAAAAGTTTTGGTTTCAAAATTATTAGATACCTATCAACATTTAACTCCGAATTCTAAAATTTGTAAGCATGAACTTTAATTTATGAATAAAATGTCGATGTCCATTGCTTACCTCACACTGTAGCAATATTCAACGATGTACATTTTGTTTTTTTCTTACACATTTTACGGAACATGAGTGTAGAAAAAAGACAAAATGTATGTATTAGACATCAATGAATTCATCAATAATTTTCTCTACTCTCAAAGCTTCGACTAATAACATGAATAGGAATTTTTAATTTAAACTATTAAAATACTCAAATAGTGTTTAAATTTCCAGATATTATTGAAATGAAATAAAATTTAACACAGTAAAACATTTAATAATATAATAATGAATTAGTTATAAATTAATGGAACCGTCAAAGAAATTGAAACCAACATTATAGGAGATAAAAACAAACTTAATATTAAAAACATTTTAGTTGAATTTTCTATAAACATAATAAGAAAGATTATGATCAACAATTTAAAGCATTTCACAATTAATTGCAATTATAAAAAAAAATATTATATTTAATAAAAGTAATCTTTTATATAATAATATATTCCTATCAGTCTCATAGTGATAAGGCTTTGAATTATCAACTTTGACAGGGAAATGATTTATTCATTTTCTTTATAATTTGATTGTAGAAATTTAAGTTTAAGGCACTTTTATATTATTTGAATCGTCGATGTAAATTTCTAAATATTTTTTATTATTTTTATTATCATTTTTACTTTTATAATAATAATAATAATAATAATAATAATAATAATAATAATAATAATAATAATAATAATAATAATAATAATAATAATAATAATAATAATAATAATAATAATAATAATAATAATAATAATAAATTTAAATAAAATTTACAAAATAAAAATATATTTAATTTATTTTTATTCTGACAAAATATCAAAATATAATTCTATGCAACATAAAATTTTAGCTTTGTCTTTATCAAGTCTTATTAGGTGATCAACATAGATGAAATATCACGAGAAAAAGTCAAAGGTGTTCAAAAATATATAAAGATTTTATATATAACCAAATTAATTTACTAATCGTACTAATAATTAAAAATAAAATAAACAAAATTTATTATATAAAAATAAAAAAAATAAATAAAAATTAAATGTACTAAATAAAATATAATTAATTAATTTAAATAATTAATAAATAAACAAAAGAAAATAATGAATTTGAAAATATAAAATTAATCAAATAAATGTTTTAAAATAATTATTAGAAGTTCCGAAAAATACTTATTCCGGAAATATTCATTAAAATAAAACATCTTTCCAAAATTGAGCCAAAACATTTAAATAAAACTTTTATACTGTAACAACTACATATATATGAATTTACAGGAATATTTTATATGTCAACGAGAAAGACAACTAACCTGTGAATAATTAGAATAATAATTAGTGCAAATCTTTTTATTAGCTTCGTCGAAAAATATTCAGCTCCACATTTCATTAAATTATAAAATATGCTTATTACATAAAAATTATGTTAATGTGAATTTCGGTTCATACCGAATTTTTTATTTTTATTGTATTTGATGTCTGTTGAAAAAAATGGATACTTTCTACAATATTTCTCTGAAACGTATGTTAACGCATGAAATGATACTACTTGTAGCTTATTTATAAAAGTATTATATTATTAAAAATTAATTAAAATTGGAATAATAAAAATTTAAAAATCAAAATTATTTTTTTATCATGCTCAGTTATTCGATAAAGGTTCAGTTAGGTTAAAACTAGTTAAAATATTTTTGTAACAAAAATGATAAAATTAATATTTTTCATTTAATTACTTATACATCGAGTGATAATTATTTTAATTATAATTATGATAATTTTTGACATTTTTTAAATAATGAAAATGTAACAGTAAATTAAGTTTCATAGTTATAAAATATTGAATTAATATTAGCAGTTAAATTCGTAATAAATTCAAATGGGCTCGATTTAATTTTGACGAATTTTAATTTTATTTATCGTAGTTTAGACTGGCAAAAATGCTAAGATGAATGCTTAAATAATCACATAATATAGAATAGAAATTTCTTTGAATTATATAAAATTTCAACAATTTATTTTCACAAGAAAAAATAATCACATAATCAGTATACATAATATTTATTAAAAAAACTTGACTATGAATCAGTAAATATATTATTAAATTGACTAAATTCACTTGAAAAAGGCAGTACCGAAAATTTGTGAATATCAAAAAAACATCGATATATTTAATGATTCATAGTCAAGCTTTATAATAAATACAATGTCAATTGAAAAGAAATCAGTGATAAAAATTGAAAAAAGTTCTTATAATATTATATACATATACTATAAAATATATAATTAAAATATAAGTAAATATTTTTTGTCAAAAGCAGAGGTTTTTAAACTATTTTTGTCTGTCAACTTTTTCAGTTGAATTATACCTGCAACTCCCTTATTGGAAATATATCTATATACAGCTCAGCTATATTTCTATTTAAATAAATATAAATACAAAATCAGAAGTAAAAATTCCAAAATAATAATAATTTTACTATATTTAACAAAAAATAAATTCAAAACAAAAGTTTCTAAGAATTCAACAAACGTTAAGTAAAAATTAAATATACAACAATATAAATCAAAATATCTTGCTAAACTAAATATTATACCAGCAAAGTAAATTCAATGAAATGGGTGCTAGTCTTATAATATCGTCAGTTCGATGTATAATAAATTGGAAAAAACACATTCCCACAAATATGTGACGGATAATGGCAAAATAATACTAAATGAAATGGCAATTTAATTTTTAAGATGTGATTTTTGACATTGAGAAAAAAGATATCGTAAAAGGAAATGGTTGTTTAAATATTTATTTTTTGTACAATTAGCATATGTTAATTTTTATTTGTAACCAATTTAAAAATAATTTGGGAACCGATATTTAAGAACCTCTGACCTAAAGTATAATAGTCACTGTATATGTTACATAATATTCGAAACTTCCGTTGGTGACATTAAAACGCAAGTTTTGCTCACCATTCAATAATAATAATTAAAAATGATGATTAACAAAATTAAATATTAATAATTAAAACAAATTAAAAATAATAATTTAAAAGTAATATTATAATTAATGAACAAGTAACTTATTAGCTTATTGAATTTATCCACATATTTCAAATAAATATGTATATATTTTCTGATTACATTACTTTAAGACTCTCTAAAGACATACGATGGACGGGAGATGCGTGAATTAAATATTTCATAATGATAATGTTATACTCAATAAATTACATTTTTATTATTAGTTCAATTGTCATACAAAATTAATAAATGTTTGTAATATTTCTGTAAAAAACTAGTAAACTAAGCTCCTTCGTGACTGTCGTATATGACTCATAAAATTATAATCACAGATTTTGCAGTCTACAAAAAACGATTTGCCATTTGACTATTTACTGAAATTAGTAGATTGAATCTTATGAAATATCATTTTAGCTATAAAAATGCACTTGACAATTATATGCGACTCGCAAAATATAATTGTTACATTTTTGCGGTCAACACTAATATATTTTATCTGTGTTAACATGTTATGAAATATAGTAAAGATTTATAATAAAAAGTAAAAACTTGAAAGATTATTTATTTGTCAAACACAACTTTATAACTTGAAAAATAATATTCTTTTAATATGCTATCAATAAAATAATTTATATTTTATTATAAATTATATACGACAATGGTTATCACTAAATCATGATTCAAAAAATAATTTATGATATTTTCAAATTATCTGATTCATTATGCAATATGAAATTGTAAAGCAAAGTTTCTATTATATAAATACAGATTATTAATTTTTTTCAAATGATATTTTATTAATCAGGCATTTATTTGTGTTGTGATACAGAGAGATAGACATATATTCATAATAAATACAATAATAAATACAATGTCAATTGAAAAGAAATCAGAGGCGAAAATTGAAAAAAAGTTCTAATAATTTATAAAATTAAAAATAATTAATATAAAGCTTAAGGTAAAGCCACAACCACAACCAAAATATTAATAAAATATATAATAAAATTTGGACTTGCTTTTTATTTTTTTAAAGTTAATTTTTAATTTAAAATTAATATTAGACATAACTAAGCAAAAGAAAAGATAAAGTAAAGACTTATTTAAAAAAAGAAGCATCTCAATAAACGCATGAGATCGCAGTAAAATCTTGAAAAATATTTATCAACTATCGTGCATCATTAAACTGCAAAACAAAATTTTAGAAGATGTACATGGTGAAAGTTAAACCGATAAAAGCACTACAATTGTAATACGCGCATATTTCAAAACATATTTCCAGTCTATATTTAACTAGTGAACAAGTCCATTTACCTCCTACACCTAACTACGAAAGTTAACATTGTCTATAATATCCGTTGGTGTGCACACCAGTTGAGGTGAGTCACCATTCATACACCAAAGCGCATTTGATTATCATAAATGAGACATTCATTAAGCTATGTCAAATAAGCTTTGTTTTGGATTTTAGTTAATTTTAAGATTTTTTGTTAAAATAATGAATAAAGAAGTAAGATATTTATTTATTTATTATAATATACATTAAATTTTTCATAGTTCACCTAAAATATCAAGTATCTAGGGAAGAATCTTTAATATGATTATTAATATGATTTTTGAAATTATTATGATCTGGTTTTCGAAGTTCCCCGTTAACTTCTTGGGATATTGCAGTAAATCATTCATTGAAGGTAAATTTGTCTGGTAAATCCAATAGCCGAAGAAATTTTAGTCCTTTCCCCATTTTTAATTTTGCTTAACACTTTCGATGGGGTTCAAAAATGGATTATATGGCAACTTTTCTATTTGAATAGTCAATGAAGATATATTATTGTAAATGGATTAGCTCATCTTTGGATATTGAGACCTCGATTTGTTGGTATATTGTTATAAATTCTATTGCCTACTCGTGATCTACCGAATCTCTTGTTCATCCATGTATTGAAGAGCATTCATCTATTAATTTCTTGAAATGAAATAGTCGATTCTGATGAAGTTTCTGGCATATTCTCGTATATTTGTTTATAATTAATTAATTTTAAATTGAAAATATTTAGCTAATTGAATGTCCGCATGATAAATCAATGTCCTATAGTGTGTAGTTTTTATTATAGAAATTTTGTGAACCGTGTTTGTATGTATTTATTTATTTTTCTTCCAACAGCGATTTTTCTATCTTTTTATAGTGTAATAGCCAATTTAATGTCACCTAGCTAATTCAATGTCCCTTCTGGCTATGACACACACACACATTTATTATAGGTAAGTTAATATTTATATTATTAAATTTGCAACTCAATGGCTATTTGATGATAATCAATTGCCGGTTGGTGTATGACAATGTTAACTTAATTTCATTTCTTCAATTTTTCAAAAATCGTTTTAAGGTAAGTTTTTGAATTTAAATAATTTTTAGGACTTGAATTTTGATTTTATATAATTATGAGATCATTATTCAAGTTCTTAAATATTACTGTTAGTCAGCATTTATAATATAACATTGATAATTAAATTTCAGGTGTTTTAGGAATTTTATGATATTTTATTTGGATTTATTTGGATTTATTGCGTAAAAATGTAAGTTAGATATTTTTATAATTATAAATAAATAAATTAATCACCAAACATTTATTTTTTGAAGACATTTAGGAAGAATGGGTAAAATAGTTTTTTAAGTTTTTGTAATCTTCTTTCGAATTTTGTCTTTTTCTGTAATTCTTTGAAAATATTAATTTGTTAAAATAATTTATTAAAATTTACGATTTGCGATTTTTCCTGCAAATTCAAAGATGTCGAAGGACCTTCTTCAATATCTGTAAATCTAAAGAAATTTTATATTCTAAATTATTTTATAATTAAATCTTACGATGTATTTTCTTCTTTTTCTCTAAAGCTCAAGATAGAGCAGTCGGAATCTGATTCAAAAGTTTTTTGTGCATAACTTTTTAAATAATTTGAAAATATTGATATGTTAATTATATGTTAATCAATGTTAATTTTGCAAAAAACACATTATTAATTTTGTATGTATTTTTCATTATGTGTGCTGTGTTTGTATGCTTAATTATTTTCTCTCACTTTTTAGATTCCTATAATAAATATGTTAACTTTCGCATCATTAAATTTTTACACACAGGTAAGTTTGTGTGTTCCTATAATATATATTTATTGATTTTTTTTAGATTATAGACAATGTTAACTTTCGCAGTTTACTTTATAAATACTCCACAAAATACCAAACGGGATAATTTCTGTATATATTCTGTCTTTATTATATATTCATCATCGAAATTCAGTATTGATAAAAATTGATAGAATAAATATGTAAGTCAGTTTCTCATAAACTCATAGAAAACAACCAAAGGTGCTTAATTATTTTAAGTTAGGTGCTTTTATAATGTTATATTAATCCAAAATTAATTTAACACAAACACAAAATATAATAAAATAAGTATATAGACTTTTGATATATAGAAATGTTACATGAAATAAAAGCATTATAAAATTTCATTGTTTTAAATTTATTAAAAATTGGCAGAAAATATTTCTGAGAAAGTGAAATTTCAAATATTCAACCAGTTCCTTCTATCTACTTTAATTTATTGTTAAAAAATTGTAAATTTTAATAACTTAATTTAAAAAAATTATATTTTTAAAGAATTTTAGAACATGACAATAATCGATTATTTAATGCCTTCGAAAATGGCGAAGATGGCTATGAATTTGAAAGATTACTGAGAATCACTAAAAAATCGATTGGAGCAATAAACCTACAAATGCAAAAGATGTGCATATATTCAACAGCAGTTGTATTTATTCAAAGCTGCTGTAGGTTAGATTTTATGACATGAGATACGGACTCTGATGACAGGTGGATTTAAGATAATGGGGCCAATGAAGAACGATTGTTCAAGATTTTAAAATTTTCTTGAGAAAGTTACAGAGGTTTCGAGGATAATGATGACGGTGACGAATGTCAAAACTATCAATTTTTTAGTATAATAGTTTTATTTAGGGATATTGTATTTCCGGTTGTTTATTAACTTTAATGTATGCGTGATAATAGAATTATGTTAGAGTTTATTATTATAAATGTCAATTGAAAATGAAAAGAAATCAAAAGTGAAAATCAAAAGAAGTTCTTATAATATAAATATATCAAAAATAATAATCTTCCATTATATTTAAAAACGATAGTCATATAAGAACACCATATTTATTGAAATTGTAATACTTATCTATTATTCCGCAAAAACAATAATAAAATCTTACATCTCATGTGCAGTACAGTCATTTTACCTTATCATTTGTTAAGGTCCAGGTTGTGAAATGACGAGGTTATGGTAAATTAATTTAATTTCTATTTAACAATTTAAATTTTATTATTTTTTCAAAAGATTATATTTATTTAGATTATTATTTTAATTATTTTAAATCAGCAAATAATTTAATCTTGTTATTTATTTGTAATAAAATAAATATTGTTTATATTAAGACTTTTAAAATATAACACCGAAAACAAATTATATAAATTAGATATACAAAGCACTTTTAGAGGAAATCAAAACAGATAATCTAAATTAATTAAAAAAGTAATAATAGATTGTTTTCAAATAATTTATAGTGTAAGTCAGAAATAATTGTTTCAATGTAATTAAAAGATATTCGTAAAACATATCAATAATGACTGTGCAACTCGATTGATTCTTTTGGAATTTATAGATTTATTTATGTCAGAAACTTTTATTTTACATTCAAAATTATATTTAATGTTTAATAAAGTTTTAAAAAAATAATAAGAAATAAAAAAATAATAATTTAGAGAAGCGATTATAAAAATGACAATTAATAACCAAAATTTGTCTAAGTAATTTTTTAATAATAAAGAAATTAAAAAGAAATATTTAGGAATATAACTTTGAAGGTATGGCAATATATTCTTAGTATATTGTTGCATTATTTCTTTTGAGAAAAATTTAGAAATTTATTATATAATTTACTTATTTAATTATAATTCACTTATTATTAATTATACTCGATAAGTTAATAATTAAATAATATAATCAAAGATATTATATATCTTAAATTTGTGAAATAATAATTATGGAATTTATTTAAAAATCCGTTTGGCTTTCTCTCGTTTCAACCAAATTACAGCAGTAAAATCAACGGATCTCCAAATGAAAGTTAGAACGCATCAAAACTAAATTCAAAATATTATAAGAACTTTTTGAAATTTTCACGACTGATATTTTTTCAATTGACATTGTATTTATTAAAAAACTTGACTATGAATCAGTAAAGATATCGATATTTTCTTGATATTCACGAATTTTTGGCACTGCCTTTTTCAAGTGATTTGATTCGTGCATATCAAAAGAAACATCGATATCTTCCCTGACTCATAGTCAAGTTCTTAATAGATACAATGTAAATTCAAAATATTTGTAAGTTGACTTTGGCTTTTAATTGTCAGTTCTACTATTAAGGATAGATCGAGTACAGACTGAACAATGTATATGTGACTATTTAAACACGTAATTTCTTTATTTAACAATGTCACAATTTTGTCATTATACTTTTTTAAAAGTTGTAATAAAAGTTTGTTTGGATATATGTCATTACTTTAGAAGCTGTATTACACAACCTTAAATTTATTCGTTTAAATCTTTTACTGTTTTACCGTAAATGCTATTATTTAATAATTTATAATAACTTTTATATAAAGCATTACTTGACTCCCGAGTCAGGTATTGGTATCGATACATATTATTATATTATCTTGTGCTAATTTTATTACCCGTTGAACAAAGAACAAAGAAAAAGCTGGAGAAGTATTCACCGAAGACCTTAAAATGTTCAAATCAGCTGATTCACAATAAAACATTACTTTATTTAACTAATTCCTATTGTTAGTTAACGAAAGGTTTTGATTAAG